>WBMZ01014572.1:0-61853 GCA_013400975.1 Atrichornis clamosus
ATCTGTCTTTTAAACTAAAACAAATATGTAAATATTCTTCTGCAGATATGGAATTTATAGCAGTAAAAAGAATAGAGTTTGCAAGCACATCTAGCTTAAAAATTCAGTCTTTTATCTGGGAATAAATCAAGAATTATATCTGGGAATAGGAAGGCTTTAGTGTCACTGTAGGTTTCCCTTTACTTTACTCACTGACACCTGGAAATTCTGAGCTAAGCAAACCCTTCCTGTAGCACGTTATGGCAATCCTGTTGTTCCTTGGTCCATAAAAATAAAAATTATGATGGTTTTGTGACCTGGCCTGCAGCTGAGATTCCTGGGCTTTGTGCTGGGAAGGTCTCACAGAATCACAGCACTCCCAAGGTTCCTTTTGTAACATTGCCTCAAGAAGCAGCTCTTTATGCACAGACCAAAAAAGATGCTTTAGAATTAATTGCAGCTGATTACAATGCTGGTAATGACTATGCAACTTTAAACTGTCAATCAATATTTAACACCATAAAGGAAAACACCAAATTCAGGAAAACACCGCTAATTTTTACATTATACCATTGAAAATTGACTTTCCAGCCAGAAGAGTTGTTTTATATTTTATGCATTCTGTTATTATTATACAGTTCTTCCTTACGTTGGAAAAGGAGGGGTTTGTAAAGGTGTGCATTTGAGAAGAGATTCTGCCCCAAAAGTCCCATTAAAATGGCTCTGAGGGACATTATGTCCAAAAAAACACCACTGTGAGATGCTTGAGTACTTATTTACTTCTCCTTCCCCAGTTGTGCATATATATAACTTATTTATGCACATATAATACCTTTTTTTCCCCCAATACTTGTCAATATTTCTCTCATTTAAGATGTTTGGCTGCCTTTTAGGACCTTCTTTTGTTCAGTCATCTGTTTGGGAATATCCTATGGTGGATTGGATTTGGTAAAGCCAAAGCTCAGACTGTTCAAATGTTGTTTAATGTCTTTATGAATGAGGGGCTTTATGAGGATGATGAAATGAAGTGAAATGCTCCAACCAAAAGCTGAGTGACTGATAAATTCTGGGGCAGGATGGTTGGACAGGGCACGAGACCTGGACAGGACAAATGGGCTGGACACAACCTCAGGAGGTCCAACAACAGTGGATGGAAAGCTGGGCTGGGTGCACAGCACGGGCTGGACTGCTGGAACAGCTGGAGAGGAGGGAATAGCTGGAGAGGCAGGAACAGCTGGAGAGGCAGGAACAGCTGGAGAGGCAGGGACTGGGGGTGCTGTTGGAGAATGTGTCGAGCCATATGCCAAACATACTCCTGGCTGAATTTCCAGGAGATGAGAGCACATCTGGAGTGCTGGGTCCACCCTGAGGCTCCTCAGAGCATGAGGACCATGGAAATACTGGAGAGAGCCCAGTGGAGGCACAAGTGACAAGAAATGGCCAGGAGAATCTGGCTTGTTGGCTCTTGAAGAAGTTGGCTGAGTGAGATTAGGGCTGTCTTCAGCCATAAACTTTATCCCAAAGTTGGCTGATTGTGCAGGAGCAAAGTGGATATAAAAAATCCTTCCTGGTTCAGTTCGTGCTATAAACCCAATGGTTTTAACTACCAAAGTTATGCATCAAATCATAAAATTATCCAGCCATTTTAGAAATTCAGCTGCACCATTTGACTCCTTGACCTCCCGCTACAGAGGATTTCACAGATCCACTAAAAGATGTTGGAAGAATTACTTCAATTATCCATTTTCTTCATCACTGGGCTTTTAGATTATAATTCAACAAATGTAACACCTCCCCTGGTCTCCTTGATGTTAAATCCCACACTTCTGATCTTCTGCAAGGTTTAACCAAGGGAATGTCTGTCCCTGACATCGATAACCAGGACATGGAAGGGAGCAGGATAAAGGAAAAGGGCTAAAATTTTACCCACAAGGATTAAATAATAGGGGCAATTTTAGACAAGGGGCGAGCTTTGAGAGTATTGATATGAGTCATAAAATCATGGAATATCCTTAGCTGGAAGGGATCCACAAGGACCATTAAAGTCCAGCTCCTGACCCTTCACAGGACACCCCAACAATCCCACCCTGTCCTGAGAGCGTTGTCCAAGCACTCCGTGGGCTCCTTCAGGACAGGGGTCATGACCACTGCCCTGGGGAGCCTGCTCAGTGCTTTTCTGGAAGTTTCTTACCACTTCCAGTGCTTTCCTGGGAGTTTCTTCCCTTTTTTCACCATGTCATCTGTAAGTATTTTTTTACAGCTCAACAGCCCCTGCCAAGGCTCAGGCAAAGACCAAGTAACGAAAATTCTGTTTCCCCTGAGAGTCTAAAAATTTTCAATATCACTGAAATCACTGTTTTTTCTTTGATATAACCCAGCTGTGAGTTGAGCTCAAGGTGCTGTTAGGAATTTTGTGCTTAGTACCTGGTTTGCTTCTGGGCAGAACACAGAACTAAAATGAGTTTTAAAAAATCATTATCCTTTAGCATTGCATGTTTATCCTTTCCCCCTTCTTTTCAATCTAAATAAACTAATTTGTGAGTCAGAACCAAGCAACCACAAACACCCTTCTCTCTGGAAAGCCTGGAAATACACCCATTTACATGCTGGAATTTTCACTATGTGATCTAAAGACAGGTAACATCATGGATTATGTTAAAGAGGAGAGATAAGCAGGAATCTACATTAGGCCTGGGGTAGCTGATATTAAGAAGAAAGCCTGCAATGGACAACTGGGGAAATAATAATAGATCTTCAATGAAAAATATGTGGGCTAAATTAACCCGTTTAGATATTAATTCATTGTCACCAGTGAGTGGTTTCTGCTGCTTAAATATCGTCATCAAAAGTATTGGCAAAAAGCAGATTTTAATGGAGTTCAGTGGCAAGGTTCACTCCATTACTCACTACATCAGTGAAGTGTATATAGGAAAATGGGATTTGAGTCAATTTAGAATGATTTACGTGGTGGCTGGAGGTGGGAAAGGGTCAGGGTGCAACGGATCCAGACACAAAAGGGTGCAAAAGGATTTAGCAGCACTTAATCAACAACCAATTGCACATTAGGAAAGAGTGATGCACCATTGCACTCAACTGGTGTTGTTAAAAAGCATACTAAATAAAGAATAAATAAAAATACAACAAAGAATTGATACTGCACTTAATGTTGAAAATGTTTTTTACATCAGGCAACATCTGGCGCTTTTTTTTCTGCAAAATTAAGGCATGTAGCAAATTTAGGTGTTAATTTATATGTTTATTTCTAAAGCATCAGGAACGGCAGGGGTTTGGAACAAGCTGACCTGAAACATCCCTTTGATCCCAAACCATTCCAGAATTTTAAGTAGTAGGGATTTGCAGATTTTCAAACACTAATTTACAAGTTTCATGCCTATTGAAGGTGCAGACGGGAAAAGGACAACAGTGAACGTGAGGAAAGCAGCACTGGGTACTTCTCTGCTTTCTTCCTCTTCATTAGAATAAGCTACTGACCTTTGCCAGGCCATGGAATGAGATAAAGGAGTTATCTAGTACCCCTGGTTTTTACTTTTTTTCCCTAGTAACTAGTTACAAAGTTTTTTGGTGGGAAATAGAGAGGTGGAAATCCAAGCCTGTTTTTTCAAAAGATCTGGAGTAAAAATCTGTGCTGCAAAGTTCTTGTTGAGCATATAACAACATGAGAGAGGTCTGATAATGTACTTCCATGGAAAATATCTGATTCTGGAGGTAGGGGAAGAAAATAAACTTCCTGGTGTCCAAATTGGCCACTATCTGGAATTACTGTTTCTCTAACGAACTTTGTGGATGAGAAGAGGAAGGATTTCCTGGGATTCTGCACAACCTGCTCAG
This sequence comes from Atrichornis clamosus, assembly GCA_013400975.1. NCBI lineage: Eukaryota > Metazoa > Chordata > Aves > Passeriformes > Menuridae > Atrichornis > Atrichornis clamosus. The sequence goes on from WBMZ01014572.1 coordinate 3,829, forward strand.
GCCAAGGAGGGCATTTTTCTGGTCCTTGAAAAATGGAGCCTGCTGGAAGTTTATCAATCTGCACATACTGAGTTATTAAAACTTTGAAAAAACTGTGGGGCCATTGGAATTTCCTTTCCCATGTTGAGCATATGCCAGGAATTCAACAGGAGTGTCATCTCCATTAATTGGCCTGATGGATCTCTCCATTTGCAGCAGGTATTGATTTTTTGCTCTTTACAATTCTAAATCCAAAGCCTGGTGGGAAAGGAAACCACCACAGACTCAAAGGACAACCCACGCCTGTCACCACCTTTATTTTGCCCAGGTCAGATGTAAGATAATTAGAAGATATAAATGACTTTAGGAAGGCTACAGGAGTATCTGCAAGGGTGTATTGGGTATAAAAGAGATGGGGAAGGAATTGTTCCCTGTGAGGGTGGGGAGGCCCTGGAGTGGATTTCCCACAGAAGCTGTGGCCGCCCCTGGATCCCTGGAAGTGTCCAAGGCCAGGCTGGATGGAGCTTGGAGCACCCTGGGATAGTGGAAGGTGTCCCTGCCCATGGCAGGGGGATGGATTTAGATGGTATTGAAGGCCCCTTCCAACCCAAACCTTCCACAATTCTGAGATAAAAGATAAAGATAGATAAGCTGCACCTGCACAGAACAGTTGGCTAAATGTGTCTAACCTAAATCTAGAGATTTTAAGTTATCTTGGGAATACAAATGTTAAATATGATTTTAGTTTTTCCATTTAAATCTGTGGAAGTGAACTTCTTTTTCCTATTCTGTGTACAGAGAGGTGGTGTTAATCCCTGGAATTTTTTACTTGTTTTTGTTGTTTTTATCAAGTAGGTGAGTAATGACCTGGCCTTTCTATTTCTTCTACACCTCGAGAGAAGTGTGTATGTCACTACTGGTTCATACTCTTCGTTTTACTGTAATTGGGGATGAATTATAGTTTAATCCTTTCTCCTCAATACAGCCAAAACCAATAGTAGAATCCTCACAGGAAAACTCTTTGGAAAAAAATTTGCAATTAAACAGAAATGGAAACAGGGCAGATGGTTAAAATGAGAAATAACAATAATAAAGTGTAATGACCCTAAAAAGACAAGGCTGTGCAAGAAAAAGATACACTGTAATGATGATATCTAATTTTGGGTACTTTTTTTGTTTATTTAATTTTTAATAAAAGGAGCAGGCCTTCAGTCACTGTAAAGCTTTGTTAACTTCAATATCAGCTAATGTATAAAAACTAGTCTACATAGTATCTGGCATTAATCCAGTCAAGAAACTCCTCAGATAAAGGATATTTTCTGACTATTTAGGAGAAATGTCACAAGGAACTTCATAATTCTGACGTTCAAGTTCATTTACAGGCAGCATTTTTTCCAGAGCCTGACGATTTCATCCAGGAATGAAAGTTCTCTTGTGGTTTGAAAGATCTGATTTGAGATCTAGGTGAGTTTCCACTTTTATTGGCAAGTTTTCCCCTATTAGAACATAACTTGCCAAACCAGGTTTCCTTGAATTTCAGAGGAAAGCCAAGAACTAAATCTCCTGTTTTGGTTGTTATGGTTGGACCGGTCTGGTGAAGATGAGGAATGGAAAGGAACCCAGGAAGATCCACACATTTGAGGATGGGCTGCAGAAATATTAAAGTGGGAGTTCTGAGACGTTTTTCACACAGACAGAGGCAAATGTCCATCTCCACCTGGATTTTGGTGGTCCTTCCTTGACTCTTGCTGATATTACAGTAACAATTAACATGTTTGACAAGAGTTTTTAAGGTTTGGAGCTGTGAGTCTGATGAGAAAACATTCACTGTGCGTTGAAATGTGCCACTGGGATCATCCAGAAAATAGGAATTTTACTTAAAGGAACATTCAGAAAACACAGAACTTGGGGAGCTTGAGCAGGGAGGTTGGACCAGACCATCCCTGTGTCCCTTCCAGCTGGGAAATGGGGCATCACACATCCCAGTGTCCACAGAAAGTCATCCTTGCAGACATTTGAAGTTGTACCTGAGGGCTCAGCACCACCCTGGCCCCAAATTCACCATGCACAGGGAGAAACAGAACTCGCTTGAACAGGAATGCCATGGGATTTCTGGATGTGGTGGTTTCTGGGGACTCTTCATCTGCAGCAGAAATGCACAGTCAGGGTCTGGGTGCACAAAGAAATTGAGGAGGGTTATCTGTGCTGCAGAACTGAACCAGTCCAGACCTTTGTCTGTAGGAATTCATATCCCATGAAAATCAGACAGAGTGCATAAAGTGCTTCGAGCAGGGAGTCAGGAGGAGAGAAGTTTCTTGAGGCTGTTTTTTCTTGAGGTTTTGCCAGGGACTGACAGAGTCCTTTGCTATCAGAAAGTGAAGTGGAAACAAGCAAAGGAATTTGTCCCAAAGAAAAGGAACCAAGCCAGGAGAATTCCAGCTAGGGACAGCAGATTTCTGAATCACTGTGTTGACACTTTGAGAATCCACCAGTTAATTAATTAGCACAGCCTAATGGCTGAATATGAAAATGCCTGATTTATCTTTCTCAGTCTCTTTGAGGTTCACTCACTTCATGATGAAAATATGTGGGTTTAAGCACAGTAAAACTTGTCCCCCTGCAATGATTTCGTAGATGGGCTGTGAAGATCATGCAGGCATCAGTTTGGACAAAAGGGTTTGTTCTGGTCGCTAAGAAAAACAACATTTTCACAGTAAAAAAGTAATGTGAAAAGTTCCTTCAGTATCTGTTCAGAGAATGCTGAATAGGAAAAAACAACAGTGCAGCTGACTTCAGTCTAAATGGGATTTCTAAAACATCTCATTCACCAACGAAAAACTCTGTAGATCATAACTTTATTAATAATGAGATGAATATGTCACCTGTGGGCTATTGAACCGCCTCTGGCAGACAAAGAAACATTGAGTAGTGACCTTTAAATGCTAATTTTTTATGTGTTAGAGCTTGTAAACTGCTCAAATGGAGTTCATGCACACAAATCTTAGAGCAACAAAGGATGTGCTCATTTGGAATATCAAAGGAAGCCATTTGCCAAAGCTTCAACTCATATTCACTGTAACAGTTTGAGAAGGGAGATTTGACATTAGAAGTGTAGTAAAATAACAAAACAACATTATTAGATATTCAAATGTCTGAAGCCAAAGCTATCACCACGTGTAAAAAGCCAAGTTGTTTGAGAGATCTAGAAGATGCTTAAAATACCTTCCCATGGCCAAATACAATCTGTGGAGGAGAAGGAATGGAAATGAGACAGGGAAGAGAAGTCAATAATGGATTTAGAAGGTAGATTCCTCACTAATTTTGTTGCTGCTTTTAAGTCTTAAAAGCCTTGCCTTCATCTTTGTAAGTCCACCATCTCCTGTAAAAACTTGTGAAGTTCTCAGGTTAAGTAATTTGCTCTGGTGTTTACGAGGAATATGTTTTCTTCAAAGAAGAGGAACCTCTTGTGACTATTATCAATCACATCTCCTCCCTAACGTGGAAAACTTGGAAGGGAGTCTGTGGAGAAGGCAGCTGACAGGAATGTCTCAGATGTAACCTGTTGGTTTTCTCATGCACAGCTGAGTAGGAGTTATTTTTTATTTTAGTTATTCTAATTACTTTTTCACCTGACTAAAGGCTGATTATGCTGAAAGCAAAGGCTTGTTGAAGAACAGGAGACCAGTGAAGGTTGAAGGAATCTTAGTGACTTAATCACTGAAAATTCCCTACTCCTAAGGCTATCAAAGGAGAGGGGTTCACCCATTCTACCCTCTGGCACACAAACCCAGAGAGGAGCTGATGGAGGAAATTCTCTTATCCCAAACCATTCCAGGCTTCTTTGGTTCTTACTGGGATCTATAGCAAACTTTTGCACTACTGCAATGCCTTAACCCAGAATATTTCACTTTTCTTTTGACACAGTTAAATAATACAGAGAATGATGTGGTTTATAAATCAGAAGTTACAGGAAACTAAAATCTTTCTGCTCATTCTGCAATATCCTTTGTAAATAAGAAAGCACAGCAGATCCAGCACCCTCTCTGCTCTTTATTTCTTGTCTTCACAGTTCTGGCTAAGAACATTTTTCAGTGGATGTCAGGCCAGGATTTTTTTGTAGGTGTGAAATGTGTCCTTGTGCCTGATAGATGCCACAGCTGAAGTGCTGGAAGCAACCAGAGGAGCCACGTGGACTAACTACAGAAAAGGGGATGGAAAGCTCAAGAGGATGACAACTCAGGAAACCACTTGGTGACCAGGGACAGCACCCAGGGAACGGCTGGAGCTGTACCAGGGCAGGGTCAGGTTGGATGTCAGGAAAAGGTTCTTCTTCCCCCAGAGGGTGCTGGGCACTGACCAGGCTCCCCAGGGAATGGGCACGGCCCCAAGGCTGCCAGAGCTCCAGGGGTGCTTGGACAACGCTGCCAGGGATGCACAGGGTGGGATTGTTGGGGTGTCTGTGCAGGGACAGGGATGGTCCCTCTGGGTCCCCTCCAGGTATTCCATGATTCTGTGATTCAGATTGAAAACAAATTGTCTTCATTGGCTAGAAACCAAAACCTGTTCACTCTACCAAGCACACAACGTTCAGAAAATGTTGAAATTCAAACTGTGGCTTAGAAAGATTAGACAATACTGGTATAAATGATTTCCTTCTTCCCATCCACCCATCTTCCCCCAGTGCATCAGCACTCCTAAACCTACATGACTTATTTCACAGGCTTTTTTTTTTTCAGTTAAGTTCTGAAATTGAAACACGTATCCTTCTTTTGAAATTATTTTAAATTGCGTTCTAGAAACAGTTCCGTGAGGTCTTGAATTCAGACGTTTCTCTTTACTGTGTCTTCACTGATATACGTGAACAACAGAACTGGAAGTTTGGGCTAACATCTTTGCTGTTTAGGTGAGAATAGGCAATATTCAAAAAACTGTTCAGTTATGTCCTGAAATTAGAATATTAATCTGCTTTTGAGGGTTTTGTTGGAAACACTTTGCTTTACACGTTACCTGTGGTGACTCTTGTATTCCAAAGCACAGAGATTTTTTTTTTTTAACATGTATAATTATAAACCCAATGAGCCTCTGCCAGGTTTCTTCTCCCTCAATTTATCAAGGACACTGAAAGCAAGAAGAAAGGGAGTGAAAACCCCTCTGTAACTCACTCTGCAATGAAAGCCACTAAGTTCACCACTGCTGCTGACCTGTGTCAGCCAATCCAGGGAACAGCACCTCCCTGGCGCTCAAGGAGGAATATAAATCTTTCCAAGCACACAATAAACATTTCCCAATATCACCAGCAGGTAGGATGTGTTACTGCAATCTTTGCAGACATCACTGTATCTGGCACTTTATAGTTTTTTTCTGCAGAGTATCCACTGAGTTTTGTAAATGATACTTGGATTTCAGTCTGTTCAGCACAGAATCCTGAGCCTGTTGTACCAGGAGCCTTCATATCCATTTGACACAGGCATTTTTCATAAAATTCATAAACATCCATCAAAGGTGTAGAAATTCCAAATTTCCTGGTATTTAATTGCAATCTGCACATCTAAAATACATGGATATAATTAAAATAAAACAGTTTAAAGCAGAAGTACTGTGGAGTCTATTCAGAAAATGCCAGGTATTTCCTTAGAAGATGAAAAACTTCCTTTGGCTTTCTTTAGGCAAGTGAAAGGTTTAAAATGCAGATCTCCAACACCCTGGGAAAATCCAGTGCCATGTACCCTGTAGGAACAAGCAGTGGTGATTTGTTTCTGGTAGATTTCCTGAGCACTGTCTCTCTTTCTCCTGTTTATTTCTCACTGAAATTAAGGAATTTTGTATAAAATAGCAGTGTGTGGGGAGGGAAGGGCTGATGGATGGACTTATTTTGCTGAAAGAATTAAAGTAGCTTAGCCCAGGGCCTAAGTGTGTGCTCCATACATACAGTGAAACCTCCTTGGGGTGCTCAAAGACAGCTCCAGTTTTAATATCTTTTTTTTCCCTTTTGTTAGTAGGTTTCTATTGTTTGACTCATCTTTCTTCTCCACATAGACATTTGCAAATTTTTGGAAGGAAGAACACCGAATCCATGTGTTTATGGACACCGTGTTTTCTGCTTCTTGCCAAGAGTCCCATTCTGCATAACAAGATTTATGCTGTTAGAAAGCCCCAAAACATACTCAACAGCTCTTTCTGTGCCTGTTCTTTAAACTCTCCTGGTATCAAGCACTACCATTTGTTTTCTTGAATTTTAACCCAATTGTAGAAATGCACCTCAGGGCCCAGCAAGAATACGATTATTTTTGTCCTATTTACAGTGTCTCCAGTCGCTTTTAGGTTGCAAAATGGCAAACAAGGAAAACACAGTGATTTAACCCACTGTTAAAACCATTTCTTTACAGTTTTGTACTAAAAAAACAGAGCCTAACATGAAATAAAAACTGAATGTTATGTTCACTTTTCAACCTTGGCTTGGGGAGATGGAAAGGGGCACATGTGCTGCCAAAGAATTCCCCTTGTTTCTTCTCAACCTGCATTCTACAGGATGTCATCCCTGGGAGGGCAACCCTATCCCTGGAAGTGTAATCCCACCCCTGGAAGTGTCCTAGGCCAGGCTGGATGGGTCTTGGAGCGCCCTGGGATAGTGGAAGGTGTCCCTGCCCATGGCAGGGGGTGGAATGGGATGGGCTTTAAGGTCCCTTCCAACCCAAACCAGTCTGGGATTCTGGGATTCCATGATACATAGTTTTAAACAAATAATTGTAATATCTAAACCAGACTTTGTATCTGAAAAGGAAGATTTGTCTTTAGGGGTTCACCTGTCTCACACTTAATTCCTTGTTCAGTGTTTACATCTCTCAGACTGATGGCAGAACTCACTTGATAAGGATGCCAAGACAGCCTGTGCCCCATTTGCCAAAATCTTTCTGCATTTCAGTGTTTCACTCCCAGTTTGTCCTTTATTCTTATTCTAAAAGAACTTTCAGGTCAGCAGGAAATACATTTATATTTTTTTCAAGTTGATCAAGTTCAAGTAAAGATGCTGCTAGCTTTAAACATCTATAGATTTAAAAATATATAGGTTGATAGCCCCCTCTTTATAAAGTTCTAAGAAATTCTAGTATATGCATAGACTTATTCTGTTCGTTTTATTTATCTAAATAGCAATGCAAGACAAGGACTGACTAGATAATTTGGGGGGAAAATAATGAAGACAAAAATGGAGAGAAAGAGATCATAGTCATCAACAGATTGTTGCTCTTTTTGACAAAAATGGAGAGAAAGAGATCATAGTCATCAACAGATTGTTGCTCTTTTTCTTTCATCCTTCCCAAAGTTATGCAGCCATGCTAATGATTTAGTCCTGCATTAATGGGAAGTAACACAGAAATATGTCAGCCACGTGCCTTGTTTTCCTAATAACAGAAACCAGTTGTGGGATTGGTACAAAATACTCTGCTGTCAGTGAAGAACAATAGAGCAAAGGAAAAAAAATCAAAGTATTTTCTCAGTTAAATCCTGCAGAAAGAAAGAGAAGTCAGGGATTTGATCGAGTCACACTTCTGTAGCTCCCCTCCTGCTCTTGATGTTACATGAGGCCTCTGCAGCACCTTCCCTTCTTTTACAGGAAAGCCAAACAGTTCCACGTCTAATAGCTCCTCTGATCATTATCCATTCACTTGAAGAAAATTAATATCGGGAGAAAAGACTAGATTATTTCTTTTTCTCCTGCGAAAGAGAGAAAGCCCCCACTAATGAGCCTGCTGAAGCCACTCCAGAATCGATTGCTGCACATCAGCCGACCCGGGGCACGCTGCTGGACTCCTCAGCCCAGGCAGCTCTCTGTGAAAGATTAAAATGTGCCTCTGAGGCTCTTCAAATTTGGGAAACTCAAAGCAGAATCTTTCCTGTTTGAAGTACAGGGGAAGGGGGCCAGGGAGAAGTGTCACTTGCCAAGCTCAGCTGCTCCTGCTGGACAGACAAAGCCTCAGTTTGGCAGATCCACCCAGGGAAACATCAGCCTCAGACACTGGCCCCCCTTTTGCCCTGCTCCAAAACTCAAAGGAAGCTGTTTTTCCTGAGGAAGAATCTGCACACAGGTGGAAACTCCCTGTTTCAGGCACAACAGATACTGCAATGTCATTAATGTATGTGATTTTTTAATACCTTTCCTCTGGTTTTAGACAGAAACTATTCTTTTAATATTCCACATATTAATCCAGGAATGGTTATTTTTCACAAATAATTTAATAATTAGTAATACTAATGATGGTGTAGCTGCTACAATAACTGTTTTCCTTTGTCATCTCAGTTTACCATTATTATTTGAAGTTTTAAACCTTTCCTTGATTAAATTACACCTTTTAACAGATCCCAATTTTCTCCAGCTTTATGAGAAGTGTCAAACCCTGTGATATCCCTGACATCACCACGTCTTTCCTTGCAATTTGCTTTGCATTTGAAAGCAGATATTACTGCAGAGATATTTTATGGGCTCTTTTCACAATTCTCCATGAAAACAACCAAGTAAATTGTGTTTCAGTAATGCCATTTCATAAAAGCCTGTAGTTTGACTTTCCTGAGTGCAGCGAGGATAAGCAGTGCGGTGTTTTCTGTTGTCCAGAGCAGTGCAGGTTGTTTGGCAGGTGAGGAAAACGGGGACCATTGGGCACATCCTCGCTGCAGAACCCGGCTCACACACACAAGAAACGGAATAATTAATCCTAAAATGAGCACAAAGTGAAACGGAAAGGTCAGCTGAGCTGATGGGCATGTTTTGCAGCATAACAATTTGTGAAATTTTGTTGAACTTCAGCAGGTTACACACTGCTGGAAATGCCAGCCATCTGCTTGTGCTGAGCTGCAGCTTCCGGCTGCGGAGTTACACAGATGAAGATCAGTCACGCATGGGAAGCAACAGCAAAGGATAATTTTGTACGGTGGGGAAAAACCTGAAGTTTTAAGTTGTCCCTGGTGTAGAGGTCTTAATCATTCATGCTGCTGCTAATAGTAAATTAAGTCTTTAAATGTCAGACCATTGTTCTGCATCTTTCCCACATCAGAACCAAGGAAAACCTCTTGCTGCTTGCATTCACCCACTGGGAAAGGAGTCACCAAGTGCAGTTTTCCCTGCTGCTGGTCTGGACAAGGTGTAAAGCTGTGCTCTTGCCAGCCTCATTCCTCAGGGATGAATGCTGCATTTCACCCTACTTGGATATAATATAAAATAATATCTAATACTTCATATTTTCCTCAAAATGAGTATTCAAAACTCATTTGACCAAAAAGTTTAAATCACTGACACTGGAAATAAAATTTTTCCAGGTTAGAAAGGAAGTGCATAACTAGACAAAACAGAAAAATCTGAAAATAAATAGTGTTGTCACCCATGTCAATATAATACAATGGCTTTAGGTGGAAGGAGGGGAGATTTAGATGGGATATTGGGAAGGGATTCTTCCCTGTGAGGGAGGTGAGGCCCTGGCACAGGTTGTCCAGAGAAGCTGTGGCTGCCCCTGGATCCCTGGAAGTGCCCAAGGCCAGGTTGCCCAAGTGCCCAGGGGCTTGGAGCAGCCTGGGATAGTGGGAGGTGTCCCTGTCATGGCAGGGGGTGGGACTGTATGGGCTTTGAGTTCCCTTCTAATTCAAACCATTCCATGATTCCAGGATTTTATCAGCAACAAATTCCCTGGCAACAGAATCCCCCAGAGAATCAGCATTACTTATAATGACTACAACTGTCACTTAAAAATACTTACCCTATAAAATATTTACACCTCAAAATGAGACGTGAGACCAAACACAAAAACCAGACAGAAGGAAACATTAATTTTAAATATGTGCTGTATATAATAGTAGATTAAAATATTACAGCAAAGCATTTTTTCTTGATGGGAGACTCTATTCTCCAAGCAGCAAAACCTCATGAGGAAATATGACAGTTTTGACAGAACACATTTTGCAAACACAGGTAGCAATTTTGATAAAAATACACAGCATTCTAGTTTTATTCTTATCAAATAATGATATGTTAAATTTTAATTTCAAAATTATATCTATGTTTATATAATTCAGTTCCTGTTAAATAAGTAAAATCAATCCAAGAATTAAATATTTAGATTTTATTAAAATAGAATGTCATGTCTATAGAATATATTTTAGCTGCTTAAAACATGTATTTATTCAGAGATTTTGTAGGTTTTCCTAGTTTTTCTTTGGAAACAAGCTATAGATCCATCAGCATTGCACCACTTCTGTCCTGAATTTCAATCTGTTCAAACACCAGAGTGCCAAGGCTGAAGCCAAAGATTTCATACTTGAAACACTTAATGATGTCACATTCCATTTTTTAGAAGCCACATCATTACAAACTCTACTTAGATTAAGCAACAAAATAAAACATTAGGAAGATTAGTCCATCCCTTTCATTTAATTAATATATTTCTCCCATGAATTGTTAAACACTAATAGTTTATTCCTCCTTTGGGCCAGCAACAGCTCTGTTAGTGTGACACAGGGCTTATTTTGGGTTTCAAATCAAAATCTTGCAGAATAATAATGTCATTTAATTGTATTCATCACCTGAACGAGTCAGAGTTCTAATAAACCTAATCAGCTCAGCCTTCCTTCCTGCAATCAGGCCCAGCAGTGCGGTTTTCCTCCCACCACAGAGAGCTGCATCCCAATGAATCAGAGCTCTTCAGCCCTTCCTCACTCCATTTAAACGCTGACTCCTGGGATTTATTGCCACAAGCAGCTGCACCACTGCAGCTCGTTCCCACCGAACTCGGACCTGTTTCCATGTTAAACACTTGCCCAAGCACAGGGATGTGCTGATTCAGCTTCCCTGAGGCTGGAGGTTGGTTCCTGGGGTATTTTGGGAGCGCTCCCTGCTCGTGGGTCCTGAGGGTGAAGCCGGGCTTGGACAAGGCACAGGGTGGGATTGTGGGGTGTCTGTGCAGGGCCAGGAGCTGGACTCCAAGATCCCTGTGGGGACGTCCTGTGATTCCAAGGTTCCATGGCAGCAGCAGCTCATAATCCCATTTTTGTACCTGTCATTTGCCAGCTGAACCATCTCAGTTCCCAGCACACCAAGAGACTTTCTTTAGCCACGGCCAGGACAGAGCCATGGAGCTCTGTCACTGCAGTATCTACAGCCGTGGTTTCGCTACAGCCTAAAAAGGTGAGCTGTAACATCATGAACTGAATCTTGTAAAACCTTACTGCATTTAACTTCATCCTGCTGAGGAGGAGCAAATGTCCCATCACACACCCACAAAGAGGAGGGCTGGAGGTGAGTTACTCCCAGGTAGCCGTGTGAGAAGGATGAATGTGGTCCAAGGTGAAGAATGCTTCAGGAAGGGCTAAAACTGCAGTGGTTTTAAACTGTAAATTTGTAAAATCATTACTTTGCCTTCACAGAATTAATTGATATTAATGTTGTAGTGCTGTGACACATCTGACCACGTTTCAGGAGCAGCAGCCATGTCTAGAGGGGATTTTTGGTTAGTTTGTGTATTTCTCTTGGCTTTTAGGGTAAAAATAGGCTTAAAAACTGTTCAGGGCCTATACATCATGTGCAGAAGGTATAATCTGCTTTGTACTTGTTGACTTTCTTTCCTAGGAGTATCAGAATTGCTCTCTGGGACATAGAGACTCACGTGCATTCCTGCTATAGACATGATGCAGTTGTTCCTGTGTGCTTCAGGCAAACATTCTGATTTTATAATTCCTATATCCTTTCAAAAATAAGCTTATGTGCCCATGGTGACATCAGCAATTCCTGACTTTGAACCCAGGGTAATTTTCTACCATAATTTACAGGTTGGGTAAGAGGAAGATTTAGTGACTGCCAAACACTGCACATGTAGCAGCCCTTCTCTGAAATAAAGATGTTGTTCTCACAGTTTCAATGAAAACACGATGCATAATAACAGCAACAGCAATAACTGAGGCACCTTCACATAATAATATCATTACAAAAGCTAACGCTTTATAAGAAAAAGGAAATGAAGGAAAATTAAGAGCAGTGCTATCAATAGACTGAATCATGAGCCATTGTTGTGCAGACTTTTGTGACCTGACTTTTACATGGCCACTCCAGGAAAATTACAAGGTTTTTTTCCAAGCCGGCTTGTACATCACCTTCATTTTGTGAGCAGCAAGGAAAAGTTACAAAGAAATGGTGTTTTACTTATGAGCACTTAATAATATAGCCTCAATATTTAATAATATTTACAGAACACCACTCTCTCTGCCAAATTCAGCCGTGCATGGTTTTGTTGATGGTTTCAGAGCAGTAACTAGAAAAAAGAAGGTAAAAGGCAAAATAAATTGCAATTATGCCTTGCCATATGGCCCTTGTTTAAGGAAGAAGAGGTTTTTTAGTACATTTTTAATTGAAAATGAGCTACCCTTTGTAATACAGCAACAACAACACCTTGCAGAAAATATGTCACCCTAAAATTCAGGTGGGTCACTGCTGCCTGGGACATCCATTAATAATTACCTTGATCAGACAGTGATGATTAATGGACTTCAGGTGTTCCAACAGGACCAAGTGAAAACATCGGAGGCTTGGCTGAACCTCTCAGAGGGAGAGGAGGTGCTGCTCTGAAACTGAATTACAGCAGGTTAAAGTTGCAGTGAAGAATCTCCCTGTAAAACCTGGGACAGGCTTCTTCCTTCTCAGCAGCCACAGAGGTGCTGGATTTCGCCTGTTTGAGCTGCAGCCTGTTCCATTTCTGGAAGAGAGAGGTTTCTTGGGAACTGTGGCAGCAAACTGGGCAGTATCCTGTGCAGCTCAGCAGCCAAATTACCTGCTTCCCAGCAGAAGAGTAGGAATAGAGAAGGAATCTCACTTGAGGAAATGCAGTGCCAGTGATCCTTGGACTACAGGAGCACAAGAGGAAAAGAGGAGAGAAGAAGTAGAAGGAGGTCATGTTTTTTCTAGTTCTGTCCACAGTCTAGCATAAGAAAGGGTAAATTTGGTGTCACTCAGTGGGCTTTGGGGAAATGGTGTAAACTGCAGGAACCTCTCCCATGCAGGGATTCTCCAGAGCCAGAGGTCAATGAGGTTTTCAGTGTGTGGTATAAAACATTATTCCATGTTATTTCCACTTGGCATCTGCTTGAGGTCAGCCTAATATTCCCCAAATGGAAAAGAACTCCCTCCCAGCTTTTCACCTCGAAGAACACTAGCACCTTGAGTTATTCTGCCAAAGTAAACACACACCTATTGATTACACATTGAAAAGCACATGGGAACATGTTTTGCCCTTCTGCAGGTTGTAGCTTCTTTCCATGAGATTTTTCTCCTCTTTAAAGCCAAAAGACCGGATACTGCCCTTCTGTGTCCTTGGAAGTCCTTCCCTAGTGCCTTCCTGTCTGCCTTGGCTGTTGCTCCAGCCTCCCCAGCGCCTGAGAAGTTCCTTGTGCTGCACACTGACACTTCTGGCCAGCCTTTCCCCGCAAAATATCTGTTTTTTCTGGAATTGAATCCAAACACTGGAACCCAGCTCTCCTTTCCCTCGGCAGCTCAGTGCCAGGCACCTCAGCAGGGTTAATTCCACTCCTGGGCTGGTGCAAGCTCAGCACCCTGCTTGCAGATTCCATTTATGTATTTGTATCTGTGCTGCTTCCAAGGAAATGTCTGGAATAGAAGAAATGCTTGCAATTGTGGCTGCAATACAAAAGCAAAGTAATTATTTCCATTTCCTGTTACAGATTTCTATTCAAACCTGTATGGTTGAAAAAAAAGAAGCATTTAGATGAGCAGTTTTCTGTTTGTGCAATATGTGTACAAAAAATGTGCCTTAAAGGAAGATCAAGGTTGGGGAGTTTTCTTCTTATATAGATAAGGTTTATTTTCCCCACACACCAATAGCCCTTTCTTTTATTTTCCCAACAAAATACTTGATTTCTGTGGCTTGAGTTTCTTGACTTGCATTTGTAAGTGGGTCCTCAGGAGGTTCATCAAGTGCTATAATCTTTAACAATAAAAATCAATGGGTGTTGCCTTTTTTTTTCTTATAAAGTGTTGTTTTTTGCATATAATTCCAGCCACATTTAAGAAAACACTCCAGGAATACCATTTTTCAAAGAATTCAATCTGACTTTTATTTTAAACGCTCAGAAAGGCATCTACCCATGTAACATTATCTTGACATTTGCAGTCTAAGGAGTGTTAGACTTAAAAAAAAAATCAATAACAACATTACTCAATCAAATGAATGATATTTCTGGGAAGAAAGCAATAAAGTTGAAATATATTTATTTTTAAAAGAATATTAAGTTAGAGGTTTCCTTCACTCCACTCTACACCTGATGCTCATGATAACACAAAGTGGGGCTTCATTACCAGTGTTTAATAGATCAGTCACATGTTAATATCAGGATGCATAACTTTTTTGGTTGACAAAGTCTTTATTTTTTTGTAAAAGACTGAAAATGTTTGTGTGTCTTCCACATACAACTTGTTTTCTCCACACAACCTCCTTTTTCTGGAAGTTTTCTGGTGGGATGCAGCACAGCCTGAAAATGTGGCTTCATTTTTTGCTTTCTTTGTGTTAGGCTTTCAAATGGTACATCTGGGAAGATGTCCTGTTAGAGCAGGATGAAGTCTTTTCTGTAGAATTCCAGTGCCAGTTGTGAAGGTTTTTAGGGGTTCTTGGAAGCAGAAGAGGAAAGCTGGCAAGGTAAGGTTAATAAGTGGGAGGTTGGTACAGGAGTGAGAAGACAAATAACAGTCCAGAGAAAATATAAATCAGAGTTCTAAGATTGTGGTACTGCTGGAGGCTAATTTTAATGAAACAATAAAGGCATCAAAAAAGGGCTTCATTCCTCATACAAAAGGTTTAGATGCAGAACAAAAGTTTTGTAAGATATATCCTAAGTAACAACACCTTGGAAAAAGAACCAGTTTTAAAGTAAAAGCAAAACAAAACAAAGAAAAGAATCCCCCAAAAACAGTGGGGGAAAGAAAAGCCTTTGACATGAGCAGGGCTAAGATTTCTTCCTGTTCCCTTATTGATTTTTGGCCTTATTTATCTCTACTTGAAACATGAGGTTGCAGAAAAATCCATCCCAAGAAAGACAAATGCCGTGTTTTTGTTGGGTGTGACACAGGAGCAGGCTGGAATGTTAACATTTGCCCTGGTCACCTGTCAGCAGATAATAAGATATCCAGTTGGAGAATATTTTCTTTTCTTTACTGTCGTATGGGAATTTGCTTTTCAGCGTCTAACATTTACCTAATGCATTGTGCCACACAACAAAATCAATTGCCTGGTTTTCATGGCACTGAGAGAGCTTCATAACATTCCGTAGCAGAGGATTCTCAGGAACACAGAGGTCATCTGGAAATGCTCCCCTGGCTGTGGTTAGCTACAAATATATGGGCTGAAGTGGAGGAGAAACCTCCTCTGCTGATCACAAGACTCACTACTTATGTCAAACAGGAAAATTGATGTTGGTCATAAAGATTAAGTAAGGAGGACTTCCCCTGCCAAGTCTTGAGGTTAAATCTTTCCTGTAGATGTGAATTGCTTATGGAATCAGCAAGAAATCATAAAGACCACTATTATGGTTTGTGGAATACTTGAGACTGTTCCCACTTCCCTAAAACAGAAAATGAGAATAGCACTGGGAAGATGGCTGTGAACTTATTTTATGCAAATGGTTGTGAGTGGAAAGTATTTGAATTTGTTCCAAACTGGAAATTCTAAGACTTTTCCTGTGACTCATGGGAATGTTCTGTGCAGGGATAAGAGCTGGACTCAACGATCCTTGAGAGTCCCTCCCATATCAGCAGAGTCTGTGATTCCTGCCTTGCTCTTCCCTCAGATTTTTCTTCCTTCATCACAGGGAACAAGCCAGAAGATGCTGGNCTGGGAACAAGTTCTGGCTGGGAACAAGCCAGAAGATGCTGGACAATAAACAGATCAAGTGAAATATCTGTGTGGCTCCTCAAGAGCTTGCTTGAAATTATGCAATTATCTAGTGTGTAACTAAATGTATATTTTTCCTTAAATGTGTGTTTTTCCTTAAATGTGTGTTTTTCCTTAAATAAGTGTTTTTCCTTAAAGCACCGAGTTTCCTGAGTTTATTGTCAGGAGAGTGACAGCCCCTTGTGTTATTTATGCCTCCAAAGGCACAATCAGAGCACAACAACCTCACCACCCCTCTCTGCTGACTCATTCTGGGTGAACTAAACTCATATTAAAGATTTTTTCTAAAAACAAAGAATGTGTTGACCAATGGGAGAGAGAAGTTTATTTAGAGAAAGCCATGGAGAAGAGAGGTGGAGGAGTGGGCACCTTTAAGAGAAACCTGAGATTGAACCAAGTTCAGCACTGTTCTGCTCAAATCATGTCACCAAAGGGCCACCAAACCCTGTGCTGGTGCAAAGGGAGACAGCAAATCTCTTGGGTCATATTCTGTAGCTAAACTTCAGATAATGACATAAATATTTAAAGCAAGAACACCGAGAAATTCAATATTTCTGTAACTAATTTGGTGCCTCTGTGTTTGAAGAAACTTGTCTAGAGACACCCTGAAGAATGAAGATTTTGATCTATAATGAAATTGATAAAATAGTGAATTATTTACATTTCTATTAACAAAATGATCAAATTAACAAATTGCAACTAGACATATGCTTTGAATTTGTATCATCAGTGCAAATATTGAAGGGAGCAACCTCTGTATTCGTTCTAAATCTGGACTTTTGCTAACAGCAGTAAACTCACTGAATCTGCTGACCAGATATCACATTTGTATTGGTTTAAAGTACAGAATCATGGATTCCAAACTGAGTTGGAAAGGATCCACATGGATCATCCAGCCCTATTCCTGGCCCTGCCCAGGGCCCCCAACAATCCCACCCTGTGCCCGAGAGCGTTGTCCAAGGAATGTTCCTTGGAGATTTTCAGCTCCTTGATTTTACCAGGCCTTGACATTCCGTGCTGAAAAAGACAGGTAGGACAGTGAAAAATAACCCACCAAAACAGAAATGCCTTTAAATATTAAATATTTTTTACTTTAAGTTTTGGAAGTGACTTCCTTACAGGATGAGTAACTTGTGTCCTTGAGCTGTCATAATTAACCCTTACATTCACTTTCTCCTACTGCTTTCCCTAGACTCTGCTTTTTAGTATTTGCAATTGTTTTTTCATTTGCAAGGATAATGCAAATAACTCTGTGGTAAATGACTCCTGTATATTTGACTTATTTTGAGCTACATTTAGATCTAGTAGAACTTCTCTTTCTCTTGGAAAAAGCTCAGAAACATAAAAATTAGATAGCCTGAAGCCTTCACAGATTTCTTATGTTTAATTTTTCCAAGTTGCTATAGTAACTTATAACAAAAAAAAAAATTGTTGTGCAAAAAACCCCAACCTAGATAAGAAAACTTGATAGAAAACCAAATTAAATTCCACTCCAAGAGAGGAGATTGAAAACACATTAAAATAAAATGGATACCACCATATTTCAGAACTATGTAAAAGAGAGCATTTAAAAATCTACAGATGGCAATCAAACTTTAATCTGCAGCAATATCAGTAAACAGTATGAACTTAGTTTTAAATTTTCTTTGTCTGTCCCGAGGGGTTGCTTGGTGTCATTTATCTTCCTGCTCATTTCAACTTCTTGGGATGAACTGAGTTAGGGAGTTAGGGAGAAATTTAGCTATGAAAGAGTAAAAAGGTTTTAAAAAAACACAACTCTCACTCAAATCTACCCCCAAGAGCAGCTGTGGCTGCCCCATCCCTGGAAGTGTCCAAGGCCAGCTTGGATGGAATTTGAAGCAGCCTGGGATAGTGGAAGGTGTCCCTGTCCATGGCAGGGCGTGGAATGGGATGGGATTTAAGGTCCCTTCCAGCACAAACCTCTCTGGGATTCTAAGAAAGTCCACACAAAAACTCTAAGCAAAGAGGACCTCCTAATATTCACAATAATTTCAGAGTGAACCAGTGTGCCTTAATGTCTTGCCAGATTATCAGTGTCCTTAAAAGGAACATGATCACAGTCCTTGGAAGGCTGGTGATAATCCGCTTAAAGCACAGGAATTAGCATCTCTTTATTAATACAAAAATACAAAAACTCAGTTTGCTCTTCCACCTCCCTGTAATATAATCCCTTGCAATAAATGATATGCAAAGAATATTCCATTTCTCTGAAGATGAAGTTCAGTTGACTTAGTAGAAATCCACAATCTATAAAGAAAAAGCACATCAAATACTCCCTGCATCCATTAATGGCTGATTAAACAGTGACACTGAAATACTGAATCAAATTGTTTCCCCTACAAAAACTTTGAAGAGGCTCCTTGAAGGGTCTATTCCTGTATGGAAATCTATGTGAAACACTCACAAAGACGAAATGAAGGGATAAATGAAGGCTCAGAGATGCCCTGTAGATGATGTTGGTGGACTAAAAAATAGATATTCCTTATCATTTTATAGGCCCCTGGTTTGAGTTTCTCAGCCCATATTCAAATATTACGGTCCTCCTTTGTTTACCTCTTTCTCCAATAAAATAATAATAAATATTATAGCTCATTTCATGGTCTTAATCACATTTAAGGTCCACTGACTTATTAGGGTGAGGCTTTATAGATAAAAGAATATCCTGGGGTCAGTTTTAGGCCCCTCACGGCCAGAGAGACCTTGAGGGGCTGGGAAGTGTCCAGGGAAGGGAACGGAGGTGGGAAGGGGCTGGAGCAGCAGGAGCAGCAGAGGGAGCTGGGAAGGGGCTCATCCTGGAGCAAAGGAGGCTCAGGGGGGCCCTTCTGGCTCGGCACAAGCCCCTGACAGGAGGGGGCAGCCAGGGGGGGTCGGGCTCTGCTCCCAGGGAACAGGGACAGGAGGAGAGGGAACGGCCTCAGGTTGTTCAAGGAATACTGGAAAAATTTCTTCCTGGAAAGGTTGGTCAAGAATTGGAACAGCTTGCCCAGGGCAGGGGTGCAGTCCCCATCTCTGGAGGGATTTCAAAGCCATGTGGATGTGGCACCTGGGAACATGGTCAGTGGTGGCCTTGGCACTGCTGGGTATGGATGGACTTGATGATCTTGGAGGGCTTTTTCAACTTAAAAAATTCTACATTTCTATTTTGGAGCAGTGAGAAAATGTTAACTTAGAAAAAGACAATGAGGAATATTTTGAAAGAGATAAGGAAGATGTGCTGACACGGGTTTGGCTGCGGGGAAAGGATCCCGTGCTATTTAAGATGAAAGCTGCAGACAGCAGACGTTTTCTGAGCAGAAATTGAACTTGTAGATGAGGGAGAAGAGTTGCACATTAAACTCACTAATCAGAGGCCAGTCAGGAGAAATTAGCATGGTATCTCTCACGT
This sequence comes from Atrichornis clamosus, assembly GCA_013400975.1. Classification (NCBI taxonomy): domain Eukaryota; kingdom Metazoa; phylum Chordata; class Aves; order Passeriformes; family Menuridae; genus Atrichornis; species Atrichornis clamosus. The sequence goes on from WBMZ01014572.1 coordinate 23,146, forward strand.
CAGCATGATACAGAATTTCAGATTCTGACTTTAAATTAATGTTGATTAAAAAGTGAGAAATTGATTGCAATGGAAATAGAAGTCCCTTCTTCATCCATGGGGCATAAGCACCACAAAAATTAATTATTAAAAAAAGTTCAACTCCTGAAGTATTTAATATTCCAGAAATGACACGCAGCTCCTGGCTCAGAGTGAGAGTGGCTTCCTTTATCAGCTCAGGGTATGCTTTGCTTGTGTGTCACTAAGGACAATATTGATGGCACTGAGGACTGTGGAACTGGGCTTTTTTCACAATGCTGAGCCTATTTAGTCCTGACAAACCAGAACACAAAGCTCCAGGATAAATGCAAACTATCAAACATTAGATCTTTGCTCCCAGTAGGAGAAAATGTGGACAGTCTATTTAAATAGTGCAGCTACTACACTACAGCTAATTTATTAATCATAATTGAGGTGCAATATGCTGCATTATTTAAGGCTTTTCTACATTTCCACTTCCAGTTATTTCAGTGAGATTCATAACTGTTGGCATGTGGAGCAGTCATTATTCTAATTAGGAGGGAAAATACCGATGGCTTAGTTCATCCTCCAACAAATCAATATTTAATTAACAATATGTCACAACCCAAATGTCTGGAATTAAATTTTGTGTGGGTAAGATGACAATACTATTCTTCACCCACATTGTTCTATATACTAAAATACTTGGACACATAACTGAAAGTGTACAAAAAGGCTGTCACAGTGCATTCAGGCAGCCAGCCTCTCTTTCAATATAGCCTCAGTTTCAAAGAAATACAATTTTTTTTTTTTCTTCTAGATTTCTCACTTAACCCAGATTCTTCCTAGCGGCATTAAAACCAAAAATTCCCCCAAAATACTGGTGTGCAAAGAGCTCTGGCTGTGAGATATCAGGCACCTTCAGTTCATTCAGCACCTGGGCTCTGTGAAACTTGGAGGAGAGTTAATCTTCCTTTCCATCACTATTCTGCTGTTGGGGGCTTTCCAGTAGCTGCCACCTAAATTCAACCTGGAATATTTAGTATAGGATAGCAGTGTTCCTAAGGGAACTTTGGAAAATCTTCTGCCAGTGCCTCATCTCTGTTTAATTTTGTTTGCCAAAGTTTCACTGGACACAATGCAGAGGGAAAAATTGAAGTGGGGAGTCTTTGGCTCTGGAATAATCCTGAACAATCTTGACTGCCCAACAATATTCCTCTGGTTTTCTTCAACCTACAGTTTGTGGAGAATGTTTAGGAATATTTTTTTTTAGGAATGTGATTCTGCAAGGTAAGACAAGCAAAAGGATATGGGAGATGAGAGAGAAAACAGGATTGAAAAAGGCACACAACTGGCCAAAACAATATTCTCTATACAGAAAAGACCTTAATATTATTATGTTAAGAGTGTCTGGTATATTATTAAATATTAGAAATATTAATTTTCCAGAAACTCACTTCCCTGGGGAGAAAAGACAAACTGTACTTTCTTGAGCATAATTTCAGGGTAAATTAATTTTGTAATTAAAGGTAAATTATTATTTTTTTCAAAGTTAATAGTTGTCCTTATATTAGTTTAGAGACTGTGGATTTGTTGTTAATTTATGGTTTCTTATATTTATTTATTTAGAAGAAATGAGAATCTTGCTCCCATGGTACATTCACAGTCTTTCCTAGTCTTGATTGAATTGTCACAGCTTGGTTTTAACCCTTTTGAAATATTAAAGTTGTAAGCCCTGAAGACTTTTCACTTTCCAGGTGGTATCAAGCTAAGCCTCCTCTCAGGCCTCTGCTTTTCTGTGCTCTATGACCACCAGGCAGGATATAATCACTGTAATTCCTTCAAAGACACTGAAGAAGATCAAACACTGCCTTTTCCTGCCATAACTCGGCAAATCCCATGGGTGAATTCTGAAGCTGTTCCAAGGCCACGGCTGTGTGTGTGCACCAGGGTCAAACCAGTGCCATGTCGGAGCTCTGCAGCAGGGATTACCCCTGTCAAAAACACTGACATGGCAGCTTTACTGCCACGGAGCTTTTCCTTCCTTATTCACAAGGAAATTAGATTTACTCTTTAGGAGTATATTAATATCCATAGGAAAATATTGCACCAGTGGTTGTCTGGAGAAATAAAACCATCTAGGGCTTATTATTGCACTGAACAGCTCTGCCTAGACTGGGTCCAGTTCTGAAACCCAAACCTGTCCTTCAGCAGAGCTCTGAAATCACAGAATCACTGAGTGTGGAAAACCCCTCGGAAATCATCAAATCCAACCTGTGAACAGACACCACCATGGTCACTGCAACAGGATAATTACAATAATCCTTCTGGAGGATGGGCTTAGAGAAACCTATTCCACAGATAAATTTACTAGATTGTTTCACTCAGCTTTGCAAATTCCTTGCTTTGAAATCCATTTAAATTGATTGAAACAAATTTCTCAGCTTTTTTCACCGGTACCTCCATAAGTCACGCTCAGATTGAGGTTTCAGGTGCACAGGAAACCCTGTGTCCATGTGGAAACTCACATGCATCTGTCTGTTTGCAGGGAATCTCTACATTTTGATGCATTTCCAACTCTTCCTTTGACCCTGGAATATGGAACCTGGAAAAATATCCATTGCTTTGGTAGCAGGTAACCTTCAGCTTGGCTGTCTCAGAATCTGGATGTGAAGTGTCTCATGCAATGAGTTATCTGTGTCCTTCTGCTTAAGTGCTTCTGCTCCTGGTTCTTTTTCCTTCAACTTTTAGCATGGCATTCAGGACTGCAGTCAGAGAGTCTGGAAGAAACACAGGAATCAGAGAAACAGTACCACATTTCTATTCATCATCATAAGTATGAGATAAATAGCCTGTAAGAGAATATTTTATCCTTTTATTCACATCCAACTACAGAAAAAACGGAGACGATAATTTTAATTTCATTTGAGACACAAATCAGGATCAGAATCAGGTTCCAAATATGTTAATTGTTACCCCATAGTCTGACTGGAAACTCCACCTGATCACAGTTCCATTTTCCTGTACTAATTAATATACATATAAGCCACTTATTTATCTTTTTGCCCTGGAAACAAAAGCGTAAAGCAACAAAATGACATCTTTCATCATGTGGAAAAGAACCAGAAATAGAAAAATAGGCTTCAGAACCTGGTCAGCTTGTCTTTCAGGAGAGAAAAAAACCTATTATCAAAATCAGTAATTGTTCTATATTCCTGACCTGAAAAATCAACTGTATGTGGCAGTTTTCAAGTGTCACATTTCTGTTGTTGAGGTGGAAATGGTTACCACACCTTGCTGGGTGAAACTCTAGCCATACAGTAAGAAGTGCACTGTAATTTAAGGATTTCAAAAATCCTGTGCATGACTTAGACACAGATGTACTTTACATTCCAACCATTCTCCCACATTCTCCACACGACACCCTGAATTACCACTCACCTCATTGAACACTTGAGGTATGTAAGATACCTGGATGTGACCACAGCATAGTCTCAAATCCCAAAACTAAAGGGCCTTTTTTTGACATTTGCCTCCCTAAACCCAAGCAAAACAAAGCAAACACCATCTGCAAAAAACTTACATTCCTTTAGATAACACATTCCTTAATGCCATCAAAAATTGCACAAAGCAAGGAAATATTTAAGTGGGAATCCTGATGGATTTGTGGGGTGTCTCCCTGGTGTGGGTCACATCCAGCTTGGCTTCCTGAGGATGCTGCTTCTGCTGCCTGAAATGCAACTTCTGCCTTACCCCAGAGGCAGGAATGAGAGAAAGTTCTGCTTGGCCCCTGGCATGGATGCAAAAGAGTAAAAATTGCCCTTTTTTAGTTCCTCCAAATGTCCTGTTTTCTGAGCTAAGGATAAAGGTGCATTAAAGACCTAAAGAAGGACGGTGCCTTGGCTCTGGCTGGGAACCAAAGCAGAAATGCTGACCTAGAAAGGCACATCTTCCATGTGCAGGAAGGTTTTATTATTAATTCAATTGCAGCTGTGCTGAGCTGGTGACGAAAATCTGACTTGCTACAGTTCAATATGAGGGACAGCTAAGTAAAAGGATACCGTTTTCAATTCCCTGTTTATTTATGCACATGCAATGCATGTTGCTGGTGGATCTGCACCATCACACATGAATTTGTTACAGATTCCTCCCTCAGCTGTGGATCTGAACTCCTGTGAAATTCTGGTGCCCAAGGCTGGGTTTTTATCAGTGAACCTCCGATATTCACTCCCTGGCCTTCAGGAAAAAAAAAAAGGGAACTGTGTGGTTACTACCTAGAGGAATTTTATTGTAAGTGGAATGATTAAAGCCTGTGCTTTTGGGAGTGTGGGTCAGGCCTTTACTCTTCCTGCATCAATTACTCAGTGATTTGTCAAGCCATTGTTCCAGCTGTCTATAGAACAGGACTGCACTCTTTATGGATTGGATTACAGGGAAACTTCCTCTCCGTGAGCTCTTAATTAAAAAGACATCTTAGTCTAATTTACAGATAAGTCTAAGCTATAAAACTCACTCTAGATTTCAACTCCTTCCTTCCCTTAAAGAAACAAAGGCATTTCTTAGGATTCAGACTTTGGATTGGCCAATTAAATAGAGTAGGGCCAGCTATGAAATGTTAAGTGTGACTTCATCCCACAGAAACTTTAGGATTTCAGACCTGCAGGTTGTTTTGGATAAAGCACTGCAAATCTTGCACTTGTATAAATAAAATCCACCTCCCCTCAGTTTTTAGATACTGTTTTAGCAATACATCTAATCATAATCATAGAATCACACAATGCTTCTTCCTCATGGAACAAGCCCCACTTCATCATTCATGATTTCAAGTGCTGTGATTATACCTTCCACACATTGGGAATTAAACAGTACAGTTGTGGTAAATATATTCTCTGTGTCTACATAGATAATTGTCAGAGACAACTCAGAGAAGATCTTTGTTATCACATAATTAATAACCAGAGCTTAGGTGAATAATAAATATTCCATTTACATGGAAAATAACCACCTGAGAATGCTGAAGGGCTGTAAGCTGCTGACCTGAATGCAACAGGGTAAAACATATTAGGACTAAATAAGATGTGTATGGAAAAAGTATTTGGGTATTTGGGGTTTCAACTTTAAAGTTTTCACGACTTTTTAAAATATAAGATGTTCATTATATAGCTATCTCACATCTTATTAATAGATACCTGAATTTTATTGATGTTCCATATTTTTAATATCAGTTGAGTGTATATCATTGCTCAAAGATATCTATAAAAATCACTGTAAATTCTAAACATGATTCCTGTATTAAAGCAGACACCTTTTCTTCTTATCGTGCTGTTCCTTTTTGCTCCAAGGATATTTCTTGACTACCGCTGATGAATCCAGATTTATTTGAGGGAATGTCTTGCATTATTTAATACACTTTGTATTGCTCTGCTCTGGTAGCTGTTATTGAACAACAGCTTTTAAAACTTTTTTTCCCCTCGTTATTTTGACATTTGTAGAAACTTTATAAAACAAATGTGAAGTTCTGTATGCCTGTTTCATGTCAGAAAATTATTCCAGGCTGTTGCAGGCAGCCTTTCTTCCTTTGAAAAATGGAAAGCTCTACAAGCTTTAGGGAAAAAAAAAAAACATATCCCAAAGCAAATAAAAATAATATCTTTTCAAAAGGGAATTTGGAATGTGACTGAATTAATTTTTTTTTTTTAGCTATTAACCTTTCTGCCACTTACTTCCCTCCCTCATATGTGCATGATAAAATTACATTTCAAACATGATCAGGAGAGTCCCCATCACTTAATTTTCTGTTACGAAATCCAGCTACATCATTTTCCCACTTCCATAATAATTTCAAGAGTTAATATTCTCATCTCCACAGTCAATATGCTCTGCATGAAAAAGAAAGTGGTAGTGGTCAAAGCCACTGAAAGCTGAGGGAAATGAGCAAAGAAACTCATCTGCATCTTAATTTTTTTCTGGTTTATCCCTGAATCTGGGCTTCACTGAGGATAAAAGAAAAGTGTCAGCTGGCAGGTCAATGCATGAACACCTGGCATTTCCAGGAGTAATTGTTTTTCTTAACTTGTTAATTTTATAATTGAATGACCACGACTTTTCCAAGTATGCTACTGGAGCATCATATCCAGGACTGAGTGGGATCAGTAGTTTTTGAATTGTCCAATTCCTGCCTAACAAATGGTAAAACTTGCAAAACAAAACAAAACAAAACAAAAGTTAAATGAAAAGGGTGTTGTCTTGGCATTTCTCAGTTTCTTGGTTTACTCCAAATACAGATTGCTTCAAATATTTATTTTCTTGTTCTCGTGGCTCATTGTAATAGGATTAGTACACATTATACGTATAATTACTCTGTATATATAGATGTGAAAATAGCATTTCATATATTATGATATAATATTATATACTTGATTCTTATGCATTAATTTTTTCTTTATACACTACAGAGTGCTGGGAAGAGATTCTGGGGTTGTTCATGGCATTCCCAGCGTGGTTGCAGACTTGGAGCTGGATTCAATCTTATGCTTCTAATTTAGGTTAAAACAGAAGAAGTTTGTAGATATTTGCAAGATTAAAAAATATATGTTAAGTTTTAGCAAATAGTAACATGTTCTACTGTTAGTGGGCTTTTTATTATTTTATATATTATAAAACTTCCTGGGTTTCATGTTAATTGTTATTTCTAATATTAAGTACTCATCAAATAATCACAGAACCATGACTGTCCCAAAAATGTGGCATCCATCTACAAAATATAATTGGGCATTTTATTGGTATTTCCAGTGTTTGACCTTTCTACTTTGAACCTTTATGTATATATATATATATATATATAAAATAGACGTAAATCTTCAGTGGCTGAAGAATTAACAGCCATGCACATAAGGGTGGGAAATGTGTCATATGCAATTATGGAAAATTAAGCCATTTCAGTTTTGTGTCATGTTCTTCATTGACTACATATAAAATATTCCCTTCTATGCAATTTTACAGATATTTTACATAAGTGCTTTTAGGCTTTTAATTTTTTATTTCTTTTAACAAGTGCTGCAGTTACCTTCAAAAATGTTCATTTTCCAGAACAAACAGGGAGTATAAAAATGAGAATATTTTCTCGGTAAGAGCTTTGCTCCTAGTTCTAAAAGGATGTATTTCCCCAGAGAGTTGTTCACAGTGGAAGATAAAAAGGACCTGAGCTCTTAAAAGTAACTTAAGAGCACCTGCACCATGCAGCCAAACCTGGTGCTACTCTGCACTTCCTTCCTTTACAGAAAAGAAAGTTAGTTTTTCCCTACAATTTTTCCCTTCAGAAATTCCACCAGCAGCAATAATTTTTCTGCTAGAGCCGCCTGTTTATTCCTCTTTTAAAAATGTATTTATTATTGCTGTGTTTATTGTTTATTATCCTAATAAACATTTACTTATGATTCATCTTTATTCCTCTTTTGCTTTACCCACAAGATTGTGCTGTATCATCTTGCAGTAGGAATTGACCTTGAAATTCTTCACTTTCTAAATGGAGTTCACCATTTTTCACACACGAAGAAGGAAAATAAAATATTTCTTAATTACAGTAGCAAAACATTTTTTTTTGGTCTTTCTTTCTTCTTCTTTTCTGGAAATATAAAAGAATAAATTTACCCGACAATTAACACCAATCTGGGGGTAGTTTGTATGTTAATGAACATAACTGCATGAAGCTGTAGGAACTCCCACTTTGCCTGTTCACTCCATGAATTTTAACAGCTATAAAAACTTCACCTTGGAAGATATCCAAGGCTTTACTAATAATAACCTCAGCAAGAAGCATTTTTCCCTGTTCAAAATTAATTATTTTTGTTTGGTTATAATTTACTCATCAAGGAGAGGTTGGTTTGGGTTTTTTTTGAACAGATGTTTTCCTGACATTTCCCTAATTTCCACTGGTTTTTTTTTAGCCAAGTATTCCTTAGGATTTTTTTATTATTATTATCTTTCCCAAAGGAAGATATTCTCCTGGGGATTTCTCCCTTTCTATCAGAGAATTATCTTGATGATGCAATATTTTTGTCTGAATGGAGGCACCTTTAATGCACGCCTCAATATTTCAGCACACAGGCTATAAATTTCGGAGCACATAATTCACCTCAAACCAGAGGCTGACGGCATTTTATGGGTCTTCCATCATGTGCCACATCCTCCAGGCTCCTTCCCATCCTTCCCATCCCTCTGTGCTTCCCCTCAACAGTTTATGAGGGGAAATAAAGACATTTTAGGGGCGAGAAAGCAGTGTGAAGTAGGAGAGTGTAATTATCTCCCTGGGGATTTAGCAAGGACAGCAGGCTAAAACACTCCTGTCAAGGTGCCATATTATCTTTAACAACTACGTGTGGCCAGATCCACAATATATTTTTCCAATGGATGAACAGTTTGCTGGGAAGTCTGAACCAAGTGAACTGGCACAACAACACCGGAGTGCTCCCTGTGACTTCCCAAAGCACAGCTCAATAAACACCACGCCGAGCCCTCGGATGCTGCCTGCAGGTTACAGCCCTTTATTGCTCTGGGATAAAAATACTTCCATGTGGGGAAATAGATCCAAAGAAGGTCAGATGGGCATCTAATTCCATCTAATTCCATGGTCAGTCCTCACCACAGACAGCAGGGACACGTGCAAGCATGGACAGCAGATCCAGGGAGGGGATCTTCCCTCTCTGCTCAGGTGAGACCCCACCTGCTGAATCCAGGTCTGGAGTCATCAGCACAGGAAGGACACAGAGCTGTTGGGGTTAGTCCAGGGGAGACCAGGAAGATGTTCCAAGGGCTGGAGCCCCTCTGCTCTGGAGCCAGGCTGGGAGAGCTGGGGGTGTTCACCTGGAGAAGAGAAGGCTCCAGGGAGAGCTCAGAGCCCCTTCCAGTGCCTAAAGGGGGTCCGGGAGAGCTGGAGAGGGACTTGGGACAAGGGATGGAGGGACAGGACAAGGGGGAATGGCTTCAAACTTAAAGAGGAGGAATTTGGATGGGATATTGGGATTGAATTGTTCCCTGTGAGGGAGGGGAGGCCCTGGCACAGGTTGCCCAGAGAAGCTGTGGCTGCCCCTGGATCCCTGGAAGTGTCCAAGGCCAGGCTGGACGGAGCTTAGAGCACCCTGGGATAGTGGGAGGTGTCCCTGCCCATGGCAGGGGTGGGACTGGATGGGCTTTAGGGTCCCTTCCAATCCAACCCATTCTGGAATTCTGTGGTTTGTCTTTTCGGGCTCGTACCCACTCTGTGCACACCATGCTCAGCAATAGTCGGTAGGAAATGGTGGATCTGTGTTAATTAAAGCCAAATAAAATAATAGAAGGCAGCACAGAGCTGTTTGATGGAGATGGCTGTGCTGGCACAGAGCCTGAGGGCCCCTAATTATTCACCATTCCTGCACCAATTGCCACCTCATGCAACTGCCAGGGTTAGGAAAGCAGCCGCTGTCTGTCAGCCTCACCTGTCCTTCGTGCCCCAAATCAATATTTATGATCGTCAATTAGATGTAATGTGATAACAAGGCATTTGAAAGATCAGAAACAATGTTTTCCCTCTCTGTGGCACTGTGGGATTTGCCAGTTATGCCTCTGTAAGGATACAGGATTTGGGGAACTGTGGCCATCTGGATGCATTTTGGCATTTTATTTCACTTATTGGTTCATGCAGGTCTGTCCAAACAAACAAAATAAAGCCCTTTAGCAATATTTTGGCAACTTTAATGATGAAAATTTTAAGGTACTAATATCTAAGAACATCTTGCACGGAGTCCATTAATTTTTCATTGATGTCATTTCACAAAGGGTTTAGGCAGACAAAAAAAGATGTGGTAATTAAATACATTTTATCTGACATTTTTCACATGCTTTTTTTAAAGTTCAAAGTTACCACAAGGTAGCAACTATCTGGATTACCAATGGTTGAAAATTTTTTAGGTAAAAATGAAAGCATTTACTTTAAGTTACTAATAATGTCTGATTTTGATATTTTATAAGTTTAGAGTATGAAGGAAATTATAGTTTGATCCAGGTAAGTTGAAATGAGATATAACAATCCAGCTACTCTGTGTTTTCTACATAATGTTCTATCAACAGCTATTATTTACAAATTACATTTTGTATTATTTTGTTTTCTAAAATCCCACCTTAAATATCCTGTGGAGGACAATGAATGCTGGGGGCCACACGAGAGGTTTTTGCTTTCAGTGTAAAGAGATGAGTCTTGTGTGTGCTCAGAGAGTGCACAGAGATACAAAACAACATTTTATCCATGGAATTGCTGCAAAAAGCTGGCGTGGGAGTCTGTAATGGCTTTTGTCCCATGGTGGTGGGATGTTGTCTTTATTTGACCCTGGAATCCAGTCCTTGTCTCCCACTTCATACAGACATTTGTACAAGAGAAAATGCTGTAAAAACGGACCACACTTTATGATTTCTTTTTTTCTGTGTATTTGATGATACTTCTGGAGAACCAAAACCTGTGCTACGATAAATTCTTAATCTCTTGAGGACAATTTGAAGGCATTTTACTATTTTTAACACAGTCTCCCATTCTCAGGAATCTCTAATTCCATTATATACATCTGAATACACATATATACCATATCAACAGAGCACAGCCTGACTTTGAAATAGGAAAAATAAGTTAAAGTTTCCATCCCATTAAAATAAAGACTGATATTTTAATCATACATTTAATTAAATGCATGATATTTAAATGTCTTTATAATTGCATTTTGAGAATATACATTTTTAGCTGCAAATATCCCTTGCTATTCATAATAAAATTTTGACTTGACTGTGGTCAAATGCAAATAACAATTTTTCATAGCATTCTTAGCTCAAAGTTAATGATGTAGAAAATAAAAATATCAACAACTGATGGTTTATTTGCTCCAGGTTTGTTGTTTTTTACACTTCTCCTGTTAAGGTCTGAAAGGTACAATTTCAGAAGCTTGAAAACCACAAGCAGGGAGAGAGAGAGATCCTAGTGTTATCGTGTAATTTCTCTCAAATTCTCAGATAAAAATGTTCTCAAGTTCACTTTTTTGGTTTTATTTTTTGGTTGGTTTGTTTACTTTTAGGAAAAAGTTAATTATTTCCCATTAACCCATGCTGTCTGAGTTAAGGAAATGGCATGGTATGGAAATATTTCACATTCACATGCATTTTACATGACGAAACTTTTGTTGGAGGGTCTTTCCTAAGAGCAGTGGGGATGAGGAAAGGGGATGAAGATGACTGAAACCAGGTACACTTTGTAAAACTGCAGCAATTTCAGTAGGTTTTGTAATTATTGGGGTGTTTTCTACCAGGTTCCCAGGCAGAACCAAAAAACAAAGTGATGAGTCCAGGTGATGCAAAGTCTCCTGAGCTTTAACAGTTTTAACAGCAAGATCAGCTAGACGCAGCTCTGAGCCTCTGCTCTTTTCTGGGTTCCTGTGTATTGAGCTGCTCCTAACCCAGAATTTTGATTTTACTGCTGCGATACTGCCAAAAAAACTGGCCTTTGTGATGGTTAAAACAAAAGTTTCATCTGTCTGTCACTGGGGTAAGGGTTGACCATCCTGGGTGAGGTTGGAGCAAGAGTGTCTTGTAGCATCGCTGCCCCAAGTGCTGTGGGCCCTTCCCTCTGAGCTGTGGGGAACCACGACACATTTCCCTTGGTGCCATCACTTGGCCCACCCCACACCTCAAGTCCTCTGCTCCGTTTTGGGCCCTCACTAAGAAAGGGACATTGAGGAGCTGGGAAGGGGCTGGAGCAGCAGGAGCAGCTGAGGGAGCTGGGACAGGGGCGGAGCCTGGAGCAAAGGAGGCTCAGGGGGGCCCTTCTGACTCTGCACAAGTCCCTGACAGGAGGGGGCAGCCAGGGGGGGTCGGGCTCTGCTCCCAGGGAACAGGGACAGGATGAGAGGAAATGACCTCTAGTAGCCCAGGAGAAGTTTAGATTGGATAGCAGGGAAAATTTCTTCTCAGAGAGACAGAATCCCTGGCACAGGCTGCCCAGGGCTGAAGATTGAACATGATGATCTCAGAGGTCTTTTCCAAACTTGATGGTTCCATGAGCTCAGTATCCCACATGGATTCACTCATGAGGAAACGCCTCTGGTGTCCAAATCATCAGGGGCGAGGATGAATCCCCCTTTGCAGCCCTTCCTGTGAGAAACATCCCAATGTGTTTAGAAGAATGAACCTACCCCTGAGGAACAAAGTGCATTTGGAATAACATCAGAATGGGGGATTTCATGGATGTCAAAGGGACTGGGACCTAAATTATTCATACTCTGGGGCAATATTGCTTATAGCAGGCAAAGTCATATTGTGGGGAAAAAAAATAGTTCCACATTTCCACATTAATTTTATTCATTACCTTAGATTTATATTAACTAATTTCCATGTGCTCCTTTCTCACCTTAGCTGTTTGCAGTCTTCAATTACCTTAATTTAACCAGAAATCTCTAGATAGGTCACAGCTCTCATGTTTAATGAAAAATGAGTGAAACAGGCTTAATAGAAATTCATAAGTTACTGATGTTCTTTGGAGTAACACATACATTATTTAGCTCTGAGTGATGCTCTACACATTTAAGCATATTTAGGCTACTAATTGTACTGGATTTAATGTCCCTCTGTGAGTATCCTTCACAACACGAGACAGCCACTCACTGAACTCACTGGAGTGCTCACCAAAGTAAAAACCACCCCCTGGATATTGATTACCCTTAATATTAAGAGTTTTAATGACAGAAGAATGCTTTGTAGGAGAAACCAGAAAGTCCCTAGTTGTTTTTAATGTTCCCTGAACTGCTCTAAGTCAAGGTAAAGAGATAAAGAGACAATTTCTATAAACTGTGTTTGAAAGCAAGGTGGAATATCTTTTTTTTTTTCAGTCACTGTGGGTATTTTTTCTTCAGCACTTTGGTCGCTAATTCCAGTAGAAGCTAAAGGTGCTTCCGTGCTGAAAATAAGATCCTCTCCCTCTTTTTTTTTTCTCTTTTTTAAATTTTGTCTTTTCTGGCTTATTTCACACTGGGAAAGCTCTAATAACAAACACTAAGCAAAAACTCACTAATGAACTACATTAGACAAGGAAATGTGATTTATTCCAGAGTCCATGATCCAAATTTGCTTCAAAGGGATGTTCCTCCTTTGGAATTCTGCTTCTTTTCTCCCCAGCATGTGATTGTATTTTTGTTCTGGTCCTTGAACTGGAGAGGGGAAATGTTGGTATTCCAAGGGGAGGAAAAAGAAAAAATTGAAAAGTGAGAAAAGAAAAAGGCTGAATTTTCCCTTCAGACATTAAAATTTGTTAAAAATATTCAAGCACAATATGTGGCTTGGCTACAAAAAATAATTTTTAATGAAGAAAAATATCTATGAAATAGTTAATTCATTCTGCAAAATACATAGAATACATTCTTTAAGCAAAAATGATGGAAGAAGTTTTCTGAAAACATTTTCAAAAGTCAAAAATTTTCAACAACTTGAATTTGTAAAATTCTGGTAAACCAGGTATAAAAACAAACACAACACAGATGTTTCTTTTAGGTAACAAACTCAGTTCTCAAAACATCAATTTTGATTATTTGCAAAGTTGTTGTACCACTGCAATAACCAGTATTGTACAACTTAACTACTATGGGTTTCTAAGCTAATTGACAAAAACTTTTTGGGGTATAAATATTATTTTTATTATCTTTGAATTTGGTTTAATGGAATTGACTTTCTATCTAAAACATATTCAAAATTCAAATGCTTGCTATCAACTTGTGGAGAACCATAGGATTCAAGTAATTTAAAATTGCATATTTTGATTGATCCTGTTAATTGCCTTAGGCCAAGAAAAAAAATAAAATTATAAAAGAGTTCAGAAGACATCTAAAAATTAAAATAGCTCTACTCAATATTAACTTATTTCTCCTGTTATTAAAATGTTGGGACATATAAATACCTGAAAAGTAGTCGATCCATTAAAACTTGTGGGGGTTTTGCCAAGTACTTCTTAAAAACAGCTCTAGGCACCAGCTTGGTTCAAACAGGTCACTCAGAAAACACAGGAAATTAAAAGATTTCACTTCTTCCCAGTGGGAAACACAAGAATTCGGTGGCAGTAGCAGCAGGAAACTGGGATGCATTTTGAAACATTGTGAAGGACTCCAAGCACTAAACAAGTACCTAAAAATCCACATAAGTATTCTTCCTGCTGCTTTAAGGTCATATCAAAATCATTATTTAGATATTTACCATTTATTTTCTACTCTTTATAAAACCTTTCCTGTCTAAGAACACTCCCAAAAGAATAAGTTACTGAAAGGATCTGGTTTTTAGATGTCAAAGCTGAAAATGAAGCTCTAACCTGAAGCTTCACTTGTGCAGATCCCTCCTCTTCATTTACAGTAAGAGGTTTTATCCCAAAGATTAGGATGTTTCTGTTAATATTGAGGCTGATATATGCACTGAAATCAATGGGATTCATGGATCTGAATCCTGAAAATAGTGAGCACAACAGCAGCTGAACAGAATTGGGCACATCTCATAAATCCCTCAGTCAACACCAGACAGGATTATACTTTCATTGCAAACTTCTGACACATTTCTTTGTGGAATCAGTATCCCATACTGGATCATCCCTGGATATTCATATCATTACAGAGATTGGGAAAAATGATGCCTTATTCTGATAATGTCATTTCGGTTCTGGCAGCGAAGAAATCTAGACAGGCTGATGAAGTACAACAAGATTTCTCTTGTAGTTCTAAGTTTGATGTTTATTTATCTGCAAAACTTTTGCCAAAATAAAGCTAATATTTCATGTGGCAACTGATATTTTTACTAGGGGTGCCTGAATGTGCATAAAGAATATTGACATATGAAATGGCAACGAAATAGAATTTCTTAGAGAAATTGCAAGATTGTTTTTTCTACTGAGAATGAGGCCTGTCTCCATTGAAGAATTTTCACAAAGTGATACAAAGAATGTTTAGTATGAAGGATCCTACTTTAAATACTAAAGGAAATCATTAAAAAATATATAATTACTGCTCTGTTTAGCTAAATGTCTGTAGAGTAATTAATGAGATACAATCCAGTCGTATCACTCAATCCCTTCATAGACTGGCTATATTTGGTGTTGGAATGTCTCCCTTTCTCCCCCACTTTTGTTAAATTCTCACATAGTTTTTTAACTCTCCTTATTATTAGAAACCTTCTGGGTTTTCACAGAACAAATGAATCATCATGGTTAATTTAAATTTCTTGCCCTCGTGCCACTGCTGTCATTCCACAGGAGATCAGGCTCCTTCTCCAGTGACCATCTCTTAATTATTGCGTATGTGGAAAACAACTGCATCTCCTGTCAGACTTTGGTTTGCTTGGGTTAAAAAAAAAAAAAAAACAAAAAAAAAACCATCTGTCATCTACATTTCACAGGGGAAAGGACTCCAATTCCTAACATTCCTGTGACCTCTCCTCTGCATCCATTCCATCTGGAATTAATCCTGCAAGCAAGAACTGCATGAAATGCTCTACACAAGGTTTCAATAGTGCCTGGCATAACATTAATAATTCCCAGCAATTAGAAAAAATGCTCTTCCTGACATGTCAGAAGATTTGTCTTTTCCATGGCTTCACCAAAGGGATGGATTGTCACATAATCATCATAACAGAAGGTAGGCAAAGTCCTATCAATCATTTCAACTTGGCTCTTCAAATCTACAAATCCATTCGGTTTCTTTTTTTTTTTTTTTTAATTTTCAAGCAAATAATACAGTATTTATTAATTTTAGGTCAGGAGAAGTATGAAGGATAATATTCCTGTAGGTTGTGTAGGACATGACAGAATGAGTTGAGGATGTCCAGAACCAGTACTGAGCAAATCTTTTGAATCAGGGTTCTGCAGATCAGCATCAAACCCCCAAAAATGGGGAAAAACACAGGGAGACTCTGCATTATGTTCAGTCAGGACAAAGAATAAAACGTGCCTAAGTGCAAAATAAGATTCCTTTTGATGGGCAGGGAAAAGGATTCTGGTGGTGCTGTTTGCCTCTTTAAAAGAACTAAGTTTATTCCTTTACCTACATTTCAGATTTTTTTCAGCCAAAGCAATGCTACCAGTTCTGTGAGTAAGCAAAGAAATTAAAAAGGGAAAAAAAGAAGAAGAATATAAAATCAAGTTTAAGCAACCAAATTTGCCCATGGAAAATGGCTCCTGGACAGAATTTCGTGGACTGATTAGGCTCCAAAAAGCATCCTTAAAATTCAGACCTTTAGAAAGTCAGACATCTTCCCTTCATCCATAAGCACCAACCAAACAATGGATTTGAACATCATTTTAAATGAGCCTGTCAGTTGAGAGGTTGTTTTCACATTGTTCTTTGCTGGGCTACAGGCAGAGACCTCAGAAGCTGACGAAATAGAATGTGTATTAAAGTTAAATATTCAGTTTAACAGTGTTAGTGGAGTTAAGTGTTTGACAGAGAAGAAGATCATAGGTTCACTGTATATTGAATTGAAATATCTACAGTGCTTTTGCAACTGGTGGTGAAAACAAAGTGAAAAAAATTCAAAAATATTCAATTTGGGTTGGGTATTTTTTAAAATTCATATGTTAGGAGCATAAATAGCCTAATAGTTCACTTATTCAAAATTTGGCTGTACCACCAAAAAATACCCTCCTTTAGAGGTTATGTTAGAGGACAAAACAGGTTTATATTGATCTGCACAAGCTTTTCTATTTTTCAGCTTTTCTGGAAAGGCAATGTGCTTTTTAGCAGAGCACAGAAGCCAGGAAAAATACCAAATGGTTTTTATTTGCAGCAATAAAAATGATCACTGAAGCAATATCAAACACTTACAATCCTCCTTCCTGTCTAGTCTTTTATCAAGTGATTTAAAAATGACTCATGTAATTTAAATTCTCCATTAAAAAAAAGTGACTCGTGTTGTTCTCTGAAGTTTCCAGCTGCAAGATATGATTGCAACATGATTTGTTACATGCTGAAAAATAATTGATCAAACCCAGAGTTCCACAGAGCCATCAGTCACACCAACACCTGAGAGGGATAAAACTCCATAAATTCACAGGTTCTGAGTTATGCCTCTGCCTTGGTGTGGGATGAACAAGCTGCTGATAAAAACAGCTGCAAACAAAACTCTATCTTAAGAAATAAAAGGTGAATGAAAAGTCTCTTTTTTTAACCTGACAATCTCTGGAGGGTGCAGAGAAGACAATTAACAGAAAGGATACAGCTGAAGTCAGGCATATCTTTGCAAATTATGCAGAATCATCACTTATCAATTGAAAATTAAACCAAAATTTCTGACAATCAGCAGAAAACACACTCCAGGAATTCCATGTTCTAATGACATCTGCTTGCACAGAATGTCCTAAATTCTTGTTATCTGCTGCAATTGCTCCATAATTTCCCATGGATCTGGGAGATGTATTAGGAAATACGTGGCTTCCCCATCCCTGGAAGTGTCCCAGGCCAGGTTGGACGGGGCTTGGAGCACCCTGGGATAGTGGAAGGTGTCCCTGCCATGGCAGGGGGTGGGATGGGATTTGCTTTAAGGTCCCTCCTGATGAGTTGTCCCTCTCCAGCTCCCCTGTAGCCCCTTCAGACACTGGAACGGGCTCCGAGGTTTCCACATAACCTTCCCTCCTCCAGGCTGAACACTCCCAGCTCTCCCAGCCTGTCTCCATAGGGATGTGCTCCAGTCCCCTCAGCAATTGGTGGCCTCCTCTGGACTGGCTCTGGCACCCCTGTGCATGTGAGATGGCTCTGTCCTTTCCCTTTTCCTGGGAGAAGTACTCTGTTCTGCTGATGCCACCAGCAGGAAAATGCCACGAGGGTAAGGCCTACCTTTAAATCTGTTTAAAACACATTTTGTGTAGCTCCAGAACTCCTTCCAGCCTCGACTCTGGGCGTGTGTGTGCCCTCCAACACTGGCAAGGTCTCCTTAATTCCCAGCCTTGCAACCTTGGCAAAGTTCTCTTTCCATTTCCACGTGCCCTATCCTTCATTTTCATAATTGGTAGTGCAGAGGAGACTAAATGCAGAGTCAGGGAATTAATTTAGGTGTGCTGCCCTCATCTGCATGTCTTTTAATTCAGACTGTGTCCTGCACTCAATTATGGGTCACTTCCAGGGATACTGGACCAGAAGTGTGGAATGAAGGAGGCCAAAAGCTGAATCTCAGGAAGAAATAGTTTGACTTGCTAAAACAGCAGAAACCGTTCTGAAGGATTTACATTCAGACATAATGTTCAGTCACAGGAAGCACAAATGAAATATATATATTATATGCCTATCTCTATATAATCTCTATCTGTATATGGATATCTCCTAATTCCAAGAAAGGAAATGAAGTAGATCCAAGTTTTGAACATGTAATTCTAAAACCGTATAACAAGTGCTTAGTGTGAAATGGAAGATAAAAATCTCTCTGAATTTGAACCCTAACTGAGATGAAAAAGTTGCTTTTTCCTTTACCTTTAATATCCCATGACCTGGGAAAATGAAGTGTCTGTATCCTGTCCTGAAAGATGCTCAGGTGCAGAGAAGTTCCAGAATATGGGGAAGAATCTAGAAGAGATGCTTCCATAATCCCTCCTCTTCCTGAACTAGGATGGGCTGAGCCTGGAGCTTCACCTCAACTCCAAGAGAAAAGGGGTGATCCCACCTCTCTCAACACACTTCACCCAATTGGGCTTATCAGAGGACTTGGAGCCAAAGCAAATTAATATTAATTATATCTTCTTTAATCTCTTTCTCCTTTATGGGTGCAACAGGCTCTGCTTTGGCTACAAAGTTCTACCATCAGAGTCCATTGATTTTTACTTTTTATGCTCTCTCTTTATCATTTTATCTTTTTTTAAAAATGTGTATGTATTTATTTTTAGAATATTAAAGACAGAAAAGTACTCCAGAGTACTATATTAAACAATTATTTGCGTGCATATTGGATGCACTCCCATTTCCTTTCTTAAATATACATATTTTTAGAGTAACAATAAAATAGATCTGATGAACAATACCTTTTTTTCACCAATGACTATGCCAATGACAGAGGGAAAAAATACATGAACCTGTGAATAATTTATAAATTGGATAGGAAAAAGGCAGATTGATCTGTGAATGTATTAAATATTAATAATCCTACAAGCCTGACACAGTAGCATAATTCAGGATAATGGTACAGTTAAGCCACGCCATCTGTGCTGGGTGTTTAGAGCAGAAGTGTTGGATGGAGACCACCACATCCCTCTACTTGAAGATTTGACATCATCATATTTTCAACTATCTTCTAAATGATGAAATATCCTTGTGCCTAGGCCCTCTTTTATACCTGTTAACTGACTGCTAAAGAAAACTAAAGAAGTTCTTAACACCTATCAGTTCTCTTATCCTGGTGGTCTTAGAGCAGCTTTTATAAAGGCTCATTATTGGGTACCTGAGAGGTGGGAACATTTACATCCATTAGAACTGAAAGGGTTTGGGGGTGGGATTATCTCCTCAAATGTCAAAAATCGCAGACTGGTCAAAAAATGTTGAAGCTGAGACCAGAGTTCCCAGTTTAACAATGCCTAAAGAGTGTAAAAGAGCAAAGCAAAACCCAAGCCAATCCTCTGGTAGCTCTGAAGTTCATGCAAACACATTAATAGGATGAAATTCTGCCCTTATCCCATCAAGCCCCCAGAGCTCATTTCCAGAGCCTGGAATCTGTGACAGATAAGCACTAATTTCTGAGCAGTGCTCATATGGCAGCTGCTCAAGTGGCAGCTCCCTTACCCGTGTGTTCTGCTAATAACATTTAGTGGGGTTGGCAACCACATTGATTTCCCATATGTTATAAGGAGAGTGCTTTGCTACCTTCCTACTTAAAGTTTATTAAGCAGGCAGGATATTAGAAGTCAGAACTGATTAATTCAGGGCATAAACAATCAATTTGGATTTTTTAAAATTCTTCTTTTTCTTTTTTTTCCCCACAGTCTTGTCCCCAGACACATCCTCATTAGTGTTCTCATTTCTGGTGTTTCTTGTTTTTCACTTTCCTTGTGAGTTTTCACCTTTACATTAAAGAATGCGTTAAATACTCATGGTTTTGATTGGTGTCATTAGAGTCAGACTAAACTTGAGGGTTTGGTGGCAGACCCTGAAAGGGTCATATCATTTCCAGTTCATACAAAGAGTGAAAGTCTTCAAATTATAATATAGTAATAATAAAATAGGTGTACGTTCTATAGACTCAGATTAGGGTTTTTTACAATAGGCATAAAGGGAACATTTACTCTCTTTGCTTTGCATCTATTTTAAGGTCAAGAGCAGCAAGGGAGTAGCCAATAATTTAGGAAAGCCCATTCCAGGGACCCCGGGGGAAAATTTGTATCTAAGTGGAAAGCGCCTTTTTAACTCTCTTAATTTAAACAGAACTATCTTCTAATGTCCTCCTTGCTCAATAAACTTCTGCTGGAAATGCAGCATCCTATTCTCCTCATTGCTTATGGGAAATCCAGGGAATTGCTAACCTCTGGCTATGGCACTGCCAGAGCCACAGGAGCAGGGGATGTGCCAGCGCAGCAGTAGGAGCACTATTGAGAAGCACTAATTTGTCACAGAACTGGAGTGGGAATGAGCACCTGGAGTGGGACTTGATAATGACCAAGCTCTGTTCCAATAATGAGCCTGCTGCCTCAGTGCAACTTGTTTTTAGAACTTCAGGTGACTTCAGAAGAAACCACTCACTGTCAGTGTTGAAAACAGAGGGAGATTTGTGTTTCCTCACATTTGCTGTAGCTATACATACATTCCATATATTAAAGAATACCTTTTACTACTTCAGGGCAGCAGGGAAACAACAGAAAGAGCACAAGAGGGGTAAATAAGGGCAAATCTGCCCTATGGCAATTTTTTTTTGCCATGTTCATAAGAGGAAAAAAAAAGACACAATCGAACTAAAGGTGATCTAATAGAAAGACAAAGCCGAAGTGCCAAACATTTTGACACCAGATTCCAGGTTGGGCTGCAATGGGACATGGTGGCCTGGCCATCCCACAGGTGCTCCTCTCTCAAACACCAAGTGAAACACCCAGGGCAGTGTGACAACCCCACCGACTCCTGAGTGAATCATGGTTCTCAGTTTCTGCCTTCCTTCGACAGCTCCTGACATCTCTTCTTGCCTTGGACCAACTGACAGATTGTTTGACTGCAGCTGACAGCTGTACTTGAAATCCCAGGGGATTTTACTGTAATTTCATTCTTGAGATGCCTCTCTGTCCACCTCTACAGCTTTTTCCTTTCCAACTGTGTAGATCCTTCTTCCTCTGCAGCTGCACTACAAGATAGCTCTCTCTTGGTGTTTTTACTTTTTCTGTTACGGTTTCACTGGGAGAATCTTTTCTCTGTTGCCAACTATTACGGGAATCCCATTCCTGTTCTCCTCCTATGGGATTCCTCCCACTCATTTCAGACAAAGGAATTTCTCCACAGAAATCAGCAAAGGGATTATGTCAGGCTGCTTCTCCAAGAACGTGGCTTTTATTCTCCTCTGACTTGAGCAATCAAGGAATGCATCTTCTTTTTCTAAAGATGCAGTTAGGATTTCTATGGAATAAAATAGTCAAGGTGATGTGGCAAAGGAGGAAAGAAATATGATTAAAACAACAACTCCTACAAAAGGTTGAAGCACTTAATTACACACTGCAAAAGGTATCACAGTCTTGTGGGATGTTATAAAAAAGAAACAAAACACTGACTCCTTCTTGTGTGGCTTTTCAACCTAGGAACATCCTGAGTGGCTTTCTCTGCACGACTAAAACAAGGGGTTAGGATTTGCACCTAAATCCCTGGATGATATTTGTGACATTTTCTGTTATCTTCACAGGCTTCCTTCCAATTATAACTTGAAATTCTCTGTGTTCCATGTTCAAGTTTATCCTTTACACTGTCTAACTCCCCAAAGGCTTCATTCTCTTGTTGTGCTCAAGAGATTATTTTTTAAACCATAAACTTCTTCAAGGCATCCCAAAATCATCGGATCATTTTTCCTTCCTGTTTACCCTTCCCAGGCTACAGGAGATCATTCCTGTGTTATGAAGTTCTTCACATCAGGGTTCAGAAGTTAAACCTGTGGGGCATGGGTTTGGGTTTTTGGGGTGGAAGGGGAAGGAAGTTCCTGTCTCCTCCTCACATCAGAGTTTCCATCTCTTTTTAGGATATTTAACTTTATTAAGTGACTGAATGTGTAGTTCTGCTGAGACCAAAACACTCTTTGATGCTGTAACACAGAAAACATTGTGGCCTTGAGGAGAAAGGAGATACAAGGACTTGTGGCTCCCTGATGTGGACATTCCCTCTCCCTATTCCTCAGCTCTTCTGAACCATCCTTAACAACTCAGCAAACATTCCTCTGAACTTCTGATGGAGCTCTTCCTGAATTCATAACCCCAAAGCATTCTTCCAACCCTGGACTAAACCTCCAAGGTCCTTAAAAGGGTGGGTAGTAATGGTGTCTTCTCTTGAAAAAAAAAAAAAAAGAAAAGAAAAAAAAAAGAAAAAGAAAAAGAAAAAGAAACCTGTGCATTTAGAGTCAGAAAGAAACTGTAAAATCACATTTTTCCACACTCCTAATAAATCAAAATCACCTCATTGTAGCAGGTGTCAGCATCAATCATACTAATGAGACTGCTCTAGCAATAAGTGAATCAATAAAGGCATAAGAAAAGTTGGATGAATACAGTTAATGAGATCTCTACTGCTCTGCAGTAAGACAAAAGCTTGAAAATTCACAAGCTGCATTTCTATGTTGAATTGTATGCACTGATATGGATTCCAACAACAGTGACCCAGTGAGAGGCCTTTGGAGCTTCTCCTCAGAAAAACTACCCAGCACTGATCAGACTTTGATATAAATGAGTTCTTATGAGATAAAGAGTGGCTTTAAGAGTCTAAAGTGGAGGTTTTGAGTCACTTTCTATCACTTGCAAATATTATCAGAGCTCTTGCTGATGGCAGCGTGGTCAGCTGAGCCTGGCTGCTCAGCAGGTGCCTCTTCATCACTCCTCCATCAACAGGACAAGGCAGAAAATCTGATGAAAAGCTCTCTTGGGTCAAGATGAGGCCAGGGAGATCTCTCACCTGTTACTGTCACAGGCAGAAGTCTTGACTTGGGGAGAGAAGTTTAATTTATTGCCAATTACTTGTAACAGAGGAGGATCATACGGAACACAACTAAACTAAAATCCCCTTTCCCCCACCCTCCCTTCTGCCCAGGCTCCACTCCTGACTCTTCTGCCTCCTCTGCCCAAGTGGTCTCTCCTTTTGTCATGCACACATTTCATCAGTGAATTCCCACTGTTTGTGGCAGTGTCCTTGATGAAATTGTAAATCATTGCCCTTCTAAGATCTAATCAATAGATTGAGCAGCTCGTGTTCCCTTAAGGGACAGCTTAAATGAGGTAAATGCATTACACAACTTTGCCAGCAGATCTGTGCATGTCATTTCCATATTGCTCTGTGACCACATGTATTTTTTCATAAATACATATGCTTTTAAAAAGTTCAGAAATGATTACAAAAAATAATAATGGTTAGATCTTGTCTTATGCAGTGTTCCTGTGTCTAAATTCCCCAGCAGACTCACACTGGCTACTCAAAACTTTTATCCCCCTGAAGATATAAATGGGATTTTGGTTCCTATTTCTCTTGGTTTCTATTTCAGTTCAGGCCACAAGTATTTAAAGCATTTTTTAAAGATTACTTCTACACTTTCTTTCCCTTTAAAGATCTTCCTTCGGCTTTAATGCCCAGTGCGGAAACTGCTTCCTGTCACCAGCCAAGGCAGGAGGAAGCACCACACTGGCCCTGCCTCCTGCCCTGCTTTGCCCTTCTTGTTCTCCTATACCTTAATTTCCCCAAATATAAACAGAAAACAATGTACAGATACGTATTTGTTCCTGGAGACAATTCCTACTGAAATTTTGGCTGTGAGACTCAGCAATCCCTAAACACTCTGGCCTTTTAGCACAGTGCAGTGTACTAGCTCCAGAATTCCCAGGCAGTTAGGGGAAAGCCATCACTGAAATGAAGCCTAGTACATAATGGGCAATGCTAAAACAGCTCACAATTACTGTAATTTTGCATTTAACTCACTCCCAGCTTATAGAAAAAAAATCAAGAAGTAGCTGCTGGTGCTGTATACCTTTGTGCAGCCTCCATTAGGAAATGTACAAACAGCCTTGTTATGTGAGACACAAAACACTTTCCCAAATGTCATCTCCAGCTCATTACTGGGAGAATGAGAAAGCTCTCTAATGTGATTGCTCTTTCTTCATAACACAGGCAAAAATCCCCCATTCCTTGGAGTCGGAAATGAGTTGTGATTGCAGTCAGAAGAATGCTGCTGATGAATATTCACTTGCACTGGCTCTGTGTGTGTAAAGGCGTGTTAAAATGGGTAAATGTAATCTGCACTGATCCTTTTTATTCAGCAAATGAAGAAAATCATAGAATTATAAAATCACAGCATGACTTGGGTTGGAAGTGGCCTTAAAGCCCATCCAGTCCCACCCCTGCCCTGGGCAGGGACACCTCCCACCATCCCAGGTTGCTCCAAGCCCCGTCCAGCCTGGCCTGGAAACTTCCAGGGATCCAGGGGCAGCCACAGCTTCTCTGGGCAACCTGTGCCAGGGCCTCCCCACCCTCACAGGGAAGGATTTCTTCCCAATATCCCATCTAAATCTCTTCTATTTCAGCCTGAACCCCAGTTCCAGGAGGTGGAACGAGATGGGCTTTAAGGTATCTTCCAACCCAAGCCATTGTAGGATTCTATAAACACTGTTAAGTGTCTTATTTATCTTTTATTACTCCTTTCCTCACTTCTGTCCAATCTTTTTTTTGGTGCACTGCTGTGCTGAGAGTGAAACAAGAACGGCTGTTCAGAGGAGATATTTAATGATTATTAAGTACCTAAGTCAGGACCACAGTGGCATGATTTTGCTTGATTTTAAGCAGGATCCTTCCTTTTCTGATGTTTGCCTTGGCATGAAGATGTAAAAACACATTTACAAGAATATCAGGATACAAGAAAAGCAAACGCACCTCTGCATACTTTAGAAGATGGAGCTGTATGAATTGTCAAAGGTTCCAAAGCTTTTCAGGCAAAGCACAAAATCTTTGAAAGTCTTTGTTTGGTTGGCTTTGGAATGTTTTTCACGTAATGCTCAGATGGACCAAAAATATTTTCCCACTATGGGATCTTCTAATTCAAAGCAAAAAAATTGCCTGTGACAATCAAGAATCTAGGCAAGAACAAACCCCACTCACAGGGTCTGATTCTAGAATCATCTATCACTTCAAGCTCTTGTGACTTCTTTACTCATGGCACATTTTATAATAAGCTGAAAATAATAAGTATCAAGCAGAGCCAGATGAAAATGCAGGCTAGGACAAAACTCTGTATCCCTGTATCCAATGTAATTAGGGCTGCAATGTGCTAACCATGGAAATGAAACCAGTAATAAAATAAGAATGTTATTTTCCATGACATAATGAGCAGCCTGCATACTTTAATAACCACTAACTTAATGAGTTTGGAAGCAATGAAATCCTTTACTAGTATTAGGAATATAGCAGAATTATATTTACCTCAGGTGTATTTCTCCTCCATTGTTGATTAAAAAAATAAAAGGAAAACTATAGGAAAAAAAAACTTAGGCTAATTTATCTATCTCAGAATCAAAAATCATGGCATATTTATTCTTGAGAAAAAAATAAAAGCACTTATTAAACAAATATGACCAACACCATACATTAAAATATTGTGGTTTTTGTATTCTGAAGGAAAGAAAAAGATTAATGAGATGTCATAGAATTAGTGAGATGTAGTATAACCACACAGGGCAGGTCCCTCTCTAGAATACAGGCTGGCCAAGAGTAAATAATATTTTTACATTAAAAATCAATGCATCTAGACACCCATTTCTGTTCATCAGGGAACTGCTGGAATATCCTATTCAAAACCAGGTTTCCAAAAGGTGCCACTGTTTTATTTTGCTTCTTCCATGCAAGTGCAAAATGCCCTTTTCTCACAGCTCCACCCTGCAAGCCAGACATGGGAGAGGATCTGCCAGAGCCTTTTGTACCCCCTACATTTTACAAATTGTTAAAATACCCTTTTCCTAACTGGAAAAAAAAAAAAATTGGCCAATTCTCAACCCGTGGGAAGAAGGAATAGAGATCATCTAAATATTTAAGTGCTGCAAGAGAAAAAGGCCTTTATTTTTGCGTGCTGGCAGAGTCCAAATCCTGTTCTGTGTCAGCAAAATGCTGCACATCAGGTGAAGTTTCGACCCCAAATGTTTCAGTTGTCCAATTTCATCTTTAATAACAAATAAGACTTTTTTACAGTGTTTAACAATATTGGGGTTGGATGTTCCAAATGTTTAGGAGTAAACAAGTATCCACCTGCCATACAAATACATTTGAGTAATACTTTCCCCTTTTCCCAGATTGAGAACTAACGATTTTTTCAGAAAACTCTTTCACTTTTTCTGTTCAATTTGTTCAGATCCATGCACAGTAATTTCCACTCGTGTTTTGACTTGCTGCTCTCTGATCCTCTTGATCCCGGCAGCTGCACTAAAATGAGTTACATTGACATTTTATATTACAATGAAGTACAAAAGCTCTCCTTCCTCTCAGGCGAGAAAAATAGGGTTCTAAAAGTGCCCCTTGTTCAACAAACCCCGTGCAGGTGGAGGGATATCAGCCACGCTCTCTGCATTAGGGTTGTGGTTTTTCTGCCTTTCCATAACAAGGAGATGTGCAACATGTTAACCTTGAAGTTTGGCCCATTTTTTCCTCTCCTACTCTGCACGCCCCCAGAAAGTGCACAGGTATTTGACCTTATCTGGTTCAGGTGCTCCATTATTCCAGACGTAGCCCCTGACAAGCAGAGTTTTCCCTGCAATGGAGTGTGCTTTGCCTCCTGTTACGGGAATCAGTTTTCGGGCTAAAACATTTCTCCTGAGAAGTGTCATGATACAAATCTTGGCAGCTCATTTATTCTCCGTTGACTCCTCTTTCCAAGAGCATCTCTGAATGTATTCATAGACAATATTTCACCCTGAAAAGAGTGCAGAACAGAGCACCCTGTTTTCATGCTGAAAAATATGCAGCTAAAAGAGGCTTCCTCATTTGTCCAGCACTTCCAGCACTTGTACACAGTGCTCTGCCATGAGATTCTTATCCATGCTCTTGTCACAGAATGCATTAGAGAAAAATAACTTTATTCATTAATTATGCTTTCATTTGCACCTATCCAAATGTAGTTGTACTGCTCTAAGGTAGCCATCATCATAAATTAGCTCTTCTCTCACATATTGCAAAGAATGAAGACTTTTTTTGGGGGGGGAAGAGAGAGATTGATGTTTTTAATTTAGCAACTAGGAAATGCACGTACAAGTCTGTCCTTTGGCTGTTCTCTATAGTGTGCTGCTGAGAGAAATTGTTTTTTTCAGGTGCTTTTTCTCATTTCTCCCTCTTTCAGAACTCCTATTGTATCAGCTCACAGGGCTTGCTTACTTAAGGGTCATCCACAGTGAGTACAACTGAATGAGTTCTGAGTAATAAAAGATGAGAGCCCCTCTGGACTTCATTTAGAGTTTGCTGCTCAAGAGGCTGGAAACTTGCTGTGTTTTTGTTCCTTCCTCAAGTATTCCCAAAAGCTCCAGTCTCAATAGACCACTTGGAAGCTTGAAATGATATGTCTGTTGCCTACAAACGTTGGAGCTGAGAGGAGGGAAATTGAGGTCTCGACCTGCACGTCCAAGTCTGTATGGAATAGGCTACCCACCAAATGCCATCTATATCAGGATCTCTCCTGCTTATTTCAGCTTGTTGGGAAATTACACGTTCAGTAAGTGTTGTCCTTGAAGTCTCTCCAAGACTTGCTGAACCTCGGCGTTAACCTTTCGCCAGCCTGAGAAGCAGCCGTTTATTTCTGCTCTTTGTTTTTGCACCTCTTCCAGCTGGTTTCTAACCCATGGCAGACCTACACCTCCCACCCCAGCACTGCGTGCTCCCCACAGCCTCCCTCTGTGAAGGACTCTTTGGAAGCCCAGACAAATCACACCTACCACTCCCCTTCACCCGCTCCTTCCCAGACATTCCAGGGATTGTAGAGGATTGGCAACGAGGTGGGATGTGGGATGTGCAGTGTTACATCTCAGTCAGCACAGCCAAACATCAGCCATCCTTCAGGGGTGCAAACTGGGGAATCATGGAACCATTAAGGTTACAGAAAACATCTCCAAACCCACCAAGTTCAACCTTGGACCAAATCCCACCAAGCCCGGTAAATTGGATCATGGAGTCACATCTACTTGTTTTTTGAACACCTCCAGGGATGGTGACTCCACCATCCCTCTGGACAGACTGTTCCAGTGCTTAATACCTCTTTCAGTGAAGAAATTTTCCCTAATGTCCAACCTGAACCTGCTCTGGTGCAACTTGAGGCCGTTTCCCCAGGAGGAAGCAGAGTTTAGAGTGAAAAAAGTAAAGGGGGAACCAAATTGTGTCTGATGAATGGCCTTTCCTCCTGGCAAAATGAAACCTTGTGTTTTGGATCAGAGATATTATTTTCTCTGAGAAAATAAGAAGTTGGAGTGATTTTTTTTTCAGCCAGACACAGCTAAAAGTTTCATCTGTTTGATTACAGTATCAAGCACAGTGAAGACACAAGACTCTACCAGAAAACATCAGGAGTCCTCTCAGAATGAGAGTGGAATGGATTTGTAGACAAGGAATATAACAGTTAGGTCAGATTAGTTTAAAGAAATGTGTTTTAACTTCTTAAAGTTTTCCAGTAGAGAATAAAAACATAATTGCAAATATTCACCACCAAACCAGCGCTGTAGAGGAAGAGAAAAAAACAAACAACAAAACAAAATAGCCACCACCAAAAAAGAATCAAACAGAAAAAAAACCCCAAACAAACAAAACAAAACCAACCAAAGAAACAAACAAAACCACACACACACACACAAAAAACCAGAATAGAAAAGACAAAAAGAATAGAAGAAATTAGATATCTCCTTCTATGTTTTATGAATCTGCCCACAAAATAACAAGAACAAGGGGTCCTAAAATATTTGCCTTTGCTGCAATCAGTGGCACGCACTCTTCACCTGCTTCCTAGGGCTGCAGGAATCTGGACTCCTGAATGCCATGATCAGCAAGGAGACCACCCAGCTATGAGCAAGAGCCTTGGGAATCAGGCTGGAGTTAAGGAATGAAGACTAAAGGAGCAATAAGAGCTCTTTGTTGACTGTCACACCCTCTCCAGTGAAGGTGAAGTACTTTGTGGTGACCTTTGGGGAGCTATGAGGGAGGTGCCATTTGCCTGAGCTGCTTTTACATCCAGCCCTCAAATCCAGAAAGATTTTTCTCAAAGTACATTCCCTTCAAAGGCACTCCACCCAACCTCCCTGCCTCCCACTTTACAATTGACAGGCCTTTTCTTGGGAAATGCTGCTATTTTTATAGTGTCTCTTCACTTTTCTGAACACCCATGGCTCTGCTGCACCTCTGCAGTTGCCCAGCCTTTCCAAGGAGCCAGGCAGGCCCTGGGGCTGGCCCACAACTTGCCCTGGAGCTCTGTCCCTTCCCCATGAGCAGGTTGTCAGGAGGCAGCCTGCATGGGAAAAACACGGTGCTTTTCCAGCAGGAACATCACTGGAATGATGCAACACCTTCCACGAAGTGTGTGTTTCTCAGCTTGCTGACAGGGCTGTGAGAAGTTTTTTATTCTGTCTGGTATATTCATTGCTCCAGCTAACCCATTCTCACATTCTTCCTTTTCCTGAACCTCCCAGTCAATCACAGGGAAAGAATAAGGAGCATGACGGCATTCCTCTCCCCTCTCCTGCTTTTCACTCTCCTCAAGCAGTCAAAATATCTTCCACTTCTTGGTCCTCCAGAAAGGATGGATAGAGTGTTATAAAAATCTTTTAGGATAAGCTGATGGAAATCCCCTTTGCTTCCCATTTTGCTAGGTCTGTAGAGAAATTTGGCATTTCTAGTCCCAGTGCCAAGATAATAATGGCCTTAACTGGTGTTACTGGTGCAGTCCTTAAGGTGCTGTGGGCCCTGCAGGAGTTCACTGGCCAAAATGCCCCCAGTTACCCCCTCCAGTCACCCCTGAACCTTGTTACTGTCCCTGGTGTGGCTGTGAGGGTCCAAACACCTCCCACGGTTCTGCTGGACATTTGTGTTGCCTTGTCACACTTCTTTTCCACATTCAGCAGTTTCCCATGCCCTATCCAGGAGTTTCCCAGCCCCTGCCTGGTTAGCTCAGCTGAGGGCCAGGACCTGGTCAGCACTTACATCCACCTGGTAATTCTATTCAGGAACGCTCTGGGGAAAAGCAGCACAATTTGTAGGGCTGCCTAAAGAAACATTTCCTGTTAAAGACTAAAAAAAACCCCACCTCCTATTCTCAACATGGTTGCATTTGGAGGGGAAAAAAAATCTTATTTTCACTGGAAATGCAGCTAAAACAGGTAGATAGAGAGAAAGATCTCCACTGAGGATATTCAGTCCACATATTCTTGATCCAACATATGGATCTCTTTCAGGAACAAAAATAGTTCTGTGTCATTCAGACAGTCTTTGTCTTGATGAATGCTTCACTTGCAGCTCCTCCTGAGGAGCAGCTCCAATCTCTGCTCCCTGTGACAGGGACAGGACCAGGGCATGGCTGGAGCTGTGCCGGGGCAGGGTTAGCTTGGATATCAGGAAAAGGTTCTTCCCCCAGAGGGTGCTGGGCACTGACCAGGCTCCCCAGGGAATGGGCACGGCCCCAAGGCTGCCAGAGCTCCAGGCGCCTTTGGACAACGCTGCCAGGGATGCACAGGATGGGATTGTTGGGGTGTCAGTGCAGGGACAGGGGCTGGACTCCATGATCGTGTGGGTCCCTTCCCACTCAGGAAGGTTCCATGTGGTTCCATGTCTCTCGTTTCAGCTGGTGAATACATACAAACCACCCTTTTTGGGTTAGCCCGTTCAGGCCCCATCAGCAGGTAACAGGAACTCTGCAAGCAGGCCGAGCAGGACTTGGAAATAAACCCATGATTTACTGTCTGGCACACAAAAGTCAGCACAAGGACTCTGAGACTCCTCACTCCCCTGGTGTTGCTGAGCTGCCGTCCTCCACCAGCTCCATCCTGCACAGCCTCAGGGACCTGAACTGAGAATCCAGCAGCTACTGGTACCCACTGGTCTCCCTGGTTTTTCCCCAATAAGCACTTAGTCCCTCTTCATGTAGGTGATTTTCCTCTTGAATCTTTCAGCTGCTGCCAGTCCCCACCTCACTGTGCAACCTCTCACTGAAATTTCACCTCTCTGCTCTTCCTGCAGCTTTCATAGCTCGGCCTCTCAGCTCAGCAATTTTCTCCGAGGCCTGAGCCAAGGTTAAGTACCAGAGCAGGGCTTTGTGTCCTTGCCTTTGTGTCCCTCCTGCAGGGAGGAAGTTTTGGCAGAACTCACCCAGTGAGTCACAGCTTTACTTCAGCAAGGGTAAGAAACACCACAGGGAAGGGTGGACAGGAGCCATATTGTTGGAGATGTTGGAATATAAATCAAAATTATTGCACTAAAGTAGCCCAAGGAAAGATATTTCAACTTTAACTCACATGACTGAGAAGGTCAAATTAGATGCTTAATGCGTGTAGATGTTTACTTGAGCATTAACTAGAAAAATCTTCCCCTAAATGACATTTTTAAAAAGCAACTTAGTTCTAAAATATCATTACCCAAATCCAAGCTCTTTGCTCATATTAAGACCATGATGATTCTGAAGATACTTAGTTAAAAAAAAAAATTAAAAAAAAAATTGTACTGTTATTCTGAATAACTAGAAATAGTACTGTTATTCTGAATAACTAGAAATAGATGCACTGGCATGAGACCTCTCAGAAGTGTTGGGATGACAGTCTAGAAAGTTTGCAAGCAAGAAACAAGTCCTGGGACTTGGACAACAAAGTCAGAACATTCTCATTTTTTAGGGAAGCTAAATCTCTGCCACACATTTGGATACCAATATTATCCCTTGAAGACAAGTTCTAGTGGCAATAAACAAAACACTACCTCACTTACATTACTTTTCTTTAAACCTTTCCTAACACTTTAATTAATAAAGATGTGTTTATTTTGATTTTGTTTTCACTGTATTCAAGCTCAACAGGGAATTATGGAAATTTTGCAGCAGAAAAAGTTCCAGACTCTTAAAGATGTGTTGTAACCAAGCTGAGGACATAAGATTAAAAGATGAATGATAATTTAGCAATAGTCTGCAAAACTATAATGGATGTCTCTTTTCTCTGTGTAGATTAATCTGAGATGGTTGGAATGACTGATGTGCAGGGACTGGTCTGTGCCCAGGTTAAAAGAGCCATGCAAGGACATTATTTGCCTCAAGGAGGAGCAGGATTTGTAAGGATGATTGTTAAGGGTGGCTGAAGTTACCCATCCTGATTTCAAACCACATCCATGCAGATGGACATCTTATTTGCAAGGATGGAGCACTCCTGAGCTTGCAGGATGTGAGCCTGGAATATCAACCAGCTTCCTGGGACCCTCATCCTGCCTCGTCCCATAGGAGTCTTCCAGCAGATTTCTGAACAGGTCAAAGTCTGCTCTCCTGAAATCCAGGACTGGAATCCTTCTTTGCATTTTAGTCCCTCTCCTCAAGATCCTGAACTCCTTCCAGAACTCCAGACAAGGTGTTTGAAACCAGGAGAGAGAATAAAGAACAAGCGTAACATATTCAACTTGAAAGAAGCCATCAGTAATTTACCCTTCATAAATTATTTGAAAGGTCACTCACTGTTAGTGATTCTGGTAGTTTCATGTGCTAACCAATGGATATGGTTGGGAAAATCCTTTCCTGGGTAAGTTAATATTTGTTTCCTTTCTCCCTGCTCACTGAACTCCTGTGTTTGTATCAAGGGGTACTTTGGTCATGGAATAATTTAGGGTGGAAAAGCCCTGTAAGGTCACTGAGTCCAACCATTCCCAGCACTGCCAAGGCCACCCCTACCCCTTGTCCCCAAGTGCCACATCCACAGGCTTTTTGGACACTTCCAGAGATGGTGATTCCACCCCTTGGTCCCGGAGGTCTGTCCCCTGTGCTGTGCTGCCTCGTCCTTTCTTCCAGCTGCTCTTGGAGTTTTGAGCTTTATTTAGAGGGGAGTGGAGCGACTCCAGCCCTGACCTGCTGGTGTTCCCACGAAGCATCCTCGCAGCTGTACATCCTCAGTGACAGTTTCCTAAGCTCTGTGTGGAAAAACATCGCCCTTTCCCGTCTATTCCATTTGTCTGAGGAGCACAGGGAGCAGGAAACTGAGGCCCGTGTGCCTCTCTGTAGCCCAGGGAAATTGCAGCCTTCAGTAAATTTACAAGGTGGACAGGGAAGATGCTTATTTTTCAATCAGAAATTTGAAGACATCATTGCACTTCCCTCACCGGGGAGGGGGAAAAAGCAATTGTTGGTGCTTTGAAATTCCACATGAATTCATTCCAGCTTTGTTTTTATGGCCCTCTGAAAAGTAACTCAAAGAGAGCAGAGAGAGGAGGGGTTACTTTTCTGGTTCTTCCATCTATCCCAAGTGACACGAATGGTAAGTGGCAGGACTGTGATTAGAATGAAGAGTTCGGGAGACAGGGTCATCATAAAGTATTTATAACAGCAAGTTGTATATCCTCCCTGTCAGGGAAGAATGGATGGGGAAGCAGTAAAGCTGAATTAAGTTAAAAATATGAAATGCCACTTGGTGTTGAAAGTCCTTGATGCTGCCTGAATAAACAAAAGGAAGGACAAAAGTGTTTGGGAAGAAAGTATCGTAGTTCTTTTCTTCCAGTGACTGGTGAATTTATTCTGAATTAAAAATTGCACATTTTGACCTCTATTTTTCTGGTGCTTGAGATAATCACCCTCTGAGCCTTAGCTCACAAGTATAAAGAAGTGTTTTCCTGACACACCAGGCGCTGGGAGGTAGAAAAGTCAGCACAAACTTTAAATGCTTCATGAAATATTTTGGTATATAAAAAATTAGGAAGAGTAAATGAAAAATCATGATGGAAAAGTCTTAGGCATTGGAGCAAATATCCCTGCAAGACTTTAAAATGTTTTACTATTTCAAGGCTAGGCAGCTACAGAGGGATTATAGGTAAATATGGTGCATTAAATAGTAGTTCTGCAGTGCATTCCAGCACTCTTTTTATTGTAATTACTGGAACTGCAACATATGCTACAGTAGCTCAAATAATTGGGATAATGGGCCTTAGTTACCATCTTATCCATTTTTAGAGCTGCTCCTATGAGCCATGGAAACTTTAAAATTTTTTTAACATGTACTGTCCACTTTCTTTAGATACTTTCTTTAGGGAAATATTTTTATTTTTTAGGAAAACTGTGTTGTTAAAGGGAGAAAAATTCCCTTTCCATGAGAGTATGCTCGTTACTTGCTAAAGTTTGGAATAAAGACTGTACATCAGCTGGACATTCCAAGCTTCCCAGAATAATCCTGGAACTGTGAATACAAAGATGGTAATCACACGATGCTAAACCAATGCAGTTACCTCAGGAGCTCCCCAAATTATTTTTTTATTCAGTATTTTGGTAATCAAGAAAGATATTCTCATGTTGATCACTCCTCACGGCATGATCTTGCACATTTCTTATATTGCATATATAGTATCTTCTGGATATATTTTGAATATTCCACATTCAGGAAACATTAAGTAGATAGTGTCAACAAGAAGATATTTGCTCAACAGAAGTGACTCCCAGCAAAATTTTGGAGGAGAACTGAGGTATAAGTGTTTGGTGGTTCCTGCTGAATATTCAGAGGTCTTTTAAAATATGTAAATCAGCAAGCACAAAGCAGAATAAACTATGATATTGTATCACAAATACACTGCCAGATATTATTCTACTGACACCCCAGGTTACTTCTAATCGGCTAAAAATGCCAATTTTGATTAAAAGCTATTATCTAATACAGTTCAGGGGAAACACAGAGGATGGAAACTCCTTCTAACCTTTGAGCATTGTGTTTGAGACAGTCAGCAAAAAGTGACACAGCTTCCTCCAAAGGGGATTAGTGCAGGATCTGGCATTACACTGGGAATATACTCTGGTTTAATTGCCATTATTTTATTACACTACCAGGTATTAGATAATCTGCTTAGTTGGAAAACGTGTGAGCTTTGGACAAACTAAGTATTTTAACAGCAGTAAATTCCTTAATAAGGGCAAAACTGCAGTGGAATTAATTACATCCTGAACTTGTCAGGGATTTCTGCTCATATTCCCTAAAATATGTAAACCATGTCTTCTGACTGAAGTTATTTGGAAAAAAATGTCATTTGAGAGAGAAAGCAGAGAAAATGCTGAAGGAGAGCGCACAAGAGCAAGGTTTTATTCTTTATACTGTCACTGATCAAGTAATTTCATCCTTAATTTTATCCTCCTGTGTTTTTTGCCTCTTAGATACATCCACTACTCTCTTGGCTATTTAGACAGCAACTCAGGCTGGGAGTACCTCTTTGCACTGTGCACTTCACCCAAGGCCTGCTCCTTGCTACAGAATTTAGCTCTGGCTAGACATCCAAATCCTAGAAACTGCATCACAAAGAACGCTCAGAATTCTTTTTCATCAGATTTCTTTTGCCAGAAGTCTCTTTCTCAGGAGTCCTTTACTAAAATATATATATATTAAAAATTTCATATTTCTTTTACTTTGACTTCCCTTTAATTTTCTGCTGATGATGCTCCTGGAGCACCAACAGGGTGCCTGCTCTTCCTTTTGGAAGGACTCATACGTATTCCTTCAGCACTCACAGGGTCAGATCTTTCATCTGCCTCTCAGTCTCCATGGAAGAGGTCCAGGCAGGATTCCTGTGCTGTCAGGCAGGTGCTGCTCTGTGTGTTTGGTGCAGGCTCCTGCTGCCTCACACACTCTGTTCCAGAAAACATCCTGAGTCCTTCTCAGACATTCCCTTGAATTCTGTCCTTGACAGGCAGGATTCCACCGAGGCCTTTGGCACAAAACCTCCTCACACACTTTATTGCAGTTTATAGGCACAACTGGCAGGGCTCTTGCTGGTGAAATAATTACTGGTTACTGGAAGAGACAGCACTGTAATGGGACTTTTGCTGTTTATTGCTGGAGATGTGGCGTTATACGAATTTAGCAGTTTTATAGCTCATGTGTCATTTAATTCACCAATCACAGCAGCAGAACCTGAGCCAGGAAGAATTTCCCAAGGAAGTCGAAGACCTTTTGTTGGAGCCCACAGAATCCCTGAGGCTGGAAAAGCCCTCCCAGCCCATGGAGCCCAAGCTGCGCCCCATCCCCACCTTGTCCCCAGCCCAGAGCTCTGAGTGCCACGTCCAGCAATTCCTTCGGCACCTCTAGGGATGGCGACTCCAGCACCTCCCTGGGCAACCCCTGCCAAGGCCTGACCACCCTTTCCATGGGGAAATTCCTCCTGGTGTCCAACCTGGCCCTCCCCTGCCACAGCCTGAGGCCATCCCCTCTCCTCCTGTCCCTGTTCCCTGGGAGCAGAGCCCGCCCCCCCCTGGCTGCCCCCTCCTGTCCGGGACTTGTGCAGAGCCAGAAGGGCCCCCCTGAGCCTCCTTTGCTCCAGGCTGAGCCCCTTTCCCAGCTCCCTCAGCTGCTCCTGCTGCTCCAGCCCCTTCCCAGCTCCCTTCCCTGCCCTGGACACATTCCAGCACTCCAAATGTTAAATCTCATTACTTGTTTGGTTGGTGTTCAGTCAGACATCCTAAAATTAATAATATTGAATCAAATAAATTCAGGCCACATTGAGATTAAACTAGATAAGTCAGTGTTAATATGGTTTGAATTTGCATATTTTGTTTGCCTTATTTATTCAACACTGCAATGAAATCCTAATGGAATTTGCCCTTCAAAAGGGCAAATCCAGAAAATACTTAATGATAGCACAGAATTAGGATTCAAAGGAGATGCTTAATTTTTTCTTGTTTATTACTACTCATCTTTTAATGAGATATAATTGTATTATTTTTAATACAGAAACTATTTACTGCCAGTTATAGTGACAATTTTCATTGTAACTGGCAGCACCATTGTGCTGAAAAAAATAACTTATTGATATTGTTTTACTTCTGATTAATGTTTTGTAATCAAAGAGATTTCTTTCTTAAAAAAATATACCATTGTAAGACAAGAATTCAGGGATATTCTGGAAAAGAAATACGCATATATAATTAAGTAGAGTTAAGTTTCATTACACATTTGAAAAGACAATATATACATATAATAGCTATAAATTACAAGCTTGTAATGTCTTCAAAAATACTGTTCTATTCAACAGAGGGGGGGAAATTTATTTTACATATAAAGGATAAGAATCATCATAACCTTTTTCAGAATTAATTCCATGTGCTCTGTAATGAGCTAAGTTTAATTATATTAATGAAATATTGGAACCAAAACACTTTCTGTAAATATCCAAATGCTGAGCAAACAACCAGCAAGAGAAGCTGCTGAAGCAGCTTTTGGAAGAGCTCTCTCTGAGGCAAAGAAGATGATTTTTATCCAACCCCAGGTCTGCAGGAGCCCACAAGAACATCCAGGTGAGACTGAGAATCAGGAATGTGTTCCTTGGACCAAAGGTGTGGGCTGCCAAAGGATCCCTGCCTGCAGGCACAGTGTGGACAGTTTGTGTGAGTGCTATTGGAAGCTCCTGAATTTAAAAAATTGAAATGTTAATAAAAATTAATAAACCTGAATTAATAACCAAACATTAGCAGGCATTAATAAAATTAAGAAAAAACTGTAGCATTACCACCTTAATATAATGTATTGTTTCATACTCTGAGCACTGCAGACAATTTCCATTGGAGTGATCTACCACGGATTGCACTGGATTTTCCCTCACTGAAATGTTCTGTTTGGTTTTTTTTTCCTAAAACCCTTCTTTACCTTAAAAAAAAACGCAAAAATTTGTATTTTGGGGAGGTCAAGAGCAAGAGCAAAGCAAGAGAAATCCTAATTATCATTTCCTTTTTAACTTAGGTATACCACTGATTTTATACACTTGAAAATAGCTCAACAATTTTCCCTCTCTTTACAGAATCCCAGAAAGGTCTGAGTTGAAAGGAACCTTAAAGATCATCTGGTTCCAACCTCCCTGCTTGGAAAGGTGTTCTTTGCTTCTATTAACTGGTCAAAGAATGACCTATGTGGTTTTTGGGTTTTTTTTCATGCAACTTTGTCTTTTATAATTGCCTTCCTTGTAGTATTTTGTTTTGGGGGTGAGAGACATGCTCAAATATTTTAAAGAATATTAATGGATTGTTAATATTTGAAGAAAAAATGTTGTCATACAACATTTTATTGAAGCCTTTTCTCTGTACAAACACCCTTGCCAAGAAAATAAAAGTCCTTTTTTAGTATTTTCCAAAGACCAGTGCAAAAACTCATATTCTTCACAATATGGTTTAGTGGGAACAGTGGAATTTGGTCAAAGGTTGGACGTGATGGTCTTGGAGGTCTTTTCCAAGCTTAATGGTTCTGTGATTGAGTGATTGACATTCCAGGTAGTGATTTGGTACAGCAAGATCTGACATGTTGTCGTGGTTTTGCTAGA
>WBMZ01014573.1:0-62771 GCA_013400975.1 Atrichornis clamosus
CAAGTAGAGAGTGACCAAAGGAGAACAAAGAATATGGTGAAAGGCCTTGAAGGGAAGCCATATGAGGAGTGGCTGAGGTCACTTGGTCTGTTTAGCCTGAAGAAGAGGACGCTGAGAGGAGATTTCATTGCAGTTACAACTTCCTCTTGAGGGGAAGAGAGGGGCAGACACTGATCTCTTCTCTGTGGGGACTAGTGACAGGATCTGAGGAAATGGCCTGAGGTTGTGTCTGGGGAGGTTTAGATTGGATATTAGAAAAAGGTTCTTCCCCCAGAGGGTGTTTAGGCACTGGAACAGGCTCCCCAGGGAAATGGCCACAGCACCAAGCCTGACAGAGTTCAAGATACCTTTGGACAATGGTCTCAGGCACATGGCATGACTCTTGGGGTGGTGCTGTGAAGGGCTGGGAGTTGGACTTGATGATCCTTGTGGGCAACTCAGCATATTCTGTGATTCTGTAAAATCATACATGAATGGAGGTTTCTGCTTCTCCTAGGCAGCAGGTAGGAGCCTCAAAAAAAGTCCTTATTGTATCTGTCATTTTATGCAGTGTTTTTAATTTGCTCACATTTACAAGAGATGAACATGTAGCTGCAGCCTTAAGCATTTTGATATGGGAAAATATTCAGTCCAAAATATACAGTCTTCATAATACAGAGCACAAGTAATAATAGCAAGGAGAGGCTTTTAATAAGTTATAACAAAATGGATTATCATTATCACATCATATCATTATCACATATAACAAAGACTGTAGCCAAAATTACCCAAACCCTCCTACAGTGCAATGTGTTAGATCTTCCAGTCACCCTCAAGTAACACAAACCTGCTCCACAAGTTGTGTCCTAGGCATGTGGTTTCTAAACAAGATTTTTTTTTCTTATCACTACTGTCCAATCCCCAGGTTTTTACTGGAAAGATTTTCCACTATGACTTTGAGCACATCAATTCTAAGCATCACTGTGAAATTTTAATCAATTTTTTCAAATTGCATTTGTGTAATTGCAAAACGACACAATGAAACTTAGACTTTGTATATTTTTTTAAATTTATATGAGATAATTAAGATTTTATGAGCAAATATATGTGAAGAATTTGTCTAAAATTCATGTATTTCAGACTGGGAGTTGTGGAGAAATTTGCTTGGCATGACTTTAAGGTTATCTATCCGCTTTAAGTTCTTCAACACCTTCAGTGTTACCTAGTCAATATATGAGGTATTTCTTCCTTTTCTCCAAGCAGATGTGGGCTCACGGTTCCATATTTTGTGCCAACCAAAGACCGCTTTCCCGTCTCAGTAGTTCAGAGTAGTTAATTCCAGGGAGGGCTCACTGATCACACTTGGCAGTGTGCTCATCCATCTCTGCCCATCAGGAGAGCAGCCTCATGCTGACCCAGAGTATGAGCTGACCAAGCCTACACCTGCCTGCAATGCACCGATTCGACACACCTACGGTCACTGCACAGCTGCAGGAGACTTCATGCCAGGAGAGGGAACTACAGTGTGGTTAATAAACAACTTTGGTTTTGATGCCAGATAGAAAAAGTATTGTGAACATAGCAAGGTAGGTTTTTGAAGAGGGATAGCAATTTTTATTTTTGCAATTAGAGAGGTTCTCCCTGAAAACTTCAGCAACTGTAGGACTTTAGAAGATAAACCATTCAATAGGTGTTCCAGGGTCAGTTGTTTGAATTCTCTGCTTTTGCAGGTACTTCTATCTAGATTTACCATAGCAGAGCTCTATCTGTCTGACTGTCAGCATCAACTTATCTGGCAGCTGTACACTTTGGGCCATGATTTGCTTACCACTAATGTAATGGTAATTTGTATCATAGTATGGTTTTATTTGTATGTAAGTAAAGTATCTACCATACCTTTGCATTAATATGCCCTTGTACTAAGCTGAAGTAAAAAAAGCCAAATGCAGTCTCCATAATGTCGAATTGAATGGGAGTGCTTGTGGAATACAAATATTTAAAAGGACATAAGTATTAAAGAACTGGTGTCAGGTGAACAGGGAAGATTTCCTCAACCCTTAGTGTGGGGATGTATGCTCAAACCTTAGTATTTAATTTGTCTGTCAGCACCCCAGGAAAGCTGAGACCCTTGTGCCCGACCAGTCTGCCAGTGTCCCATTAGGGGGACTCATCACTGAACAGTCCTGCTGGGTTGGAGGGCAGTTCAACTGACTTACTCAGGGAAGTACACCAACAGCATGAGGGAGACCATTCAGCAGGTCTTCCCACTTTATGGCCTCTCAGTAAGTCTTCCTCTTTATTTGAGTCTGTTACCCACTGCTGGCAACTGCCAGCGCCTCTGAAGGACCCACTCTTAGTTACTCATTAAGAATAACACTCTTTATGAAACAAAATTGTGACAGGTTAAGGTTCAAGGATTGTTGGTGATAGTATCTGATTGCAAAAACACATTCAAAGCAATGCACAGACAAGATCTAACACCCAATAAAAGTATTCAGCCTGCACAGAGTATGGTTCTTACCCAACAGGCATCTCTATGGGGGAGAAGACAGGTTCAGCCCATTGAGTGATCCCAGCAGTTGCAATGGAGTCTTCCCTAACTTATCCCCCCACCTCTTAACTTGCTTTTATACTATTTCTTTATGTTTAGGTGAATCTTGAGTGACTTTTGTCATAAATACTTTTGTTACTGATTGGTGTGAAATTCTACTGCTTCACTTTTAAAGATACATTAAAAAAAATACAGAATGAATGCCCATTGAGGGGTGGTCATACCTTGGAGGTGGGTAACTTTGGGCTGGAGGTGTGTGTTAATATAACAATTAGGCTATAATCCAAGGAGAGTGATTTCAGCGCAGTTGTTGTGTCAGCAGCAACACATCTCCTACCTCCCCTGGCTGACAGCTGTTACGCGGCTTCTCAGCTGCAAAGAACCATCTGCAAAGTACCTCGCTGCAAGGACTGCAACAGAGCTTGGCCGCGGTGTCTCCACTCCGCCCCACCCTCCATTCCAACCCTTTAGCAGGTACTATGGTTGCAGACTGTGGTGTGGGGAATCATCATGGAATAGGTTTTGAGCATGCCAACTGCATTCCATTCAGGAAGCAGAAACTGTATTTTACCCTATAATTTCTGTACCATTATAACTTCTATAAGGATGTGAATAAAACTTCTTGGTTTCCTCTAGTTGTAACCCCAGACATTTTTTACCAACTGGGCACCTGAAATGGATGTTCTCTTAATTATAGCTGTGA
This sequence comes from Atrichornis clamosus, assembly GCA_013400975.1. Classification (NCBI taxonomy): domain Eukaryota; kingdom Metazoa; phylum Chordata; class Aves; order Passeriformes; family Menuridae; genus Atrichornis; species Atrichornis clamosus. Next base: position 3,234 of record WBMZ01014573.1, read on the forward strand.
TGCCAGACAGGAAACAAATAAGGTCAAGAAAGAGACAAGATAGGTATTGAAAGTTAGATGCAGGGTTTTGTTACTAATTTAATTTAGATTACCATTAAATTTTCCTCCAAAATACTGTCTCTTCTCATGCACTGAGGCTGAATAATGTTAGCCTGTATTCAATAAATGTCTCGGGTGCTTAAAATACGAATTAAATGGAGCTGAGTAATGTAAAGCCAAAGTCATAATCCAGTGAATCATGTAAGACAGGGTCCACAGTGTGCCTCATGTTATGGTCTCCTGGTCACCCTGATCAGCAGACCTGGCATATAGGGATGTCCCTTTCTCTCAGTGACCCCAGAGAAGGAAATGCAGAGGTTCAGAGAAGTTGTGGGGCAGCCCAGTCTTCCCCAGCCTGGAGTTAGGAGCAGGAAGCTCTCTAGGGGTAAGACTCTACAGAGTATTGGCACATCAGCCCCACCGTGCACACTTGACTGGTCTTCTACCTAATTCTGAATTTATATTAATCCACTGAGTGCTCTTCTGTTCAAAAGCAGGATGAGTCCACATCTGTAAATTTCTGAGATGTCACTCTGAAATAGCTTATTTTCCATTGCATTGGATAGTGACCACAGAAACCTTATTCAGGGCTCTGGGTTGCACTTCCAGCTAATAGACACCTGAGCTCTCCACTGCTTCAAGCCTTGTGGACTGTGAAGAAAACTTGTGCACAGCAATATGACTGGCTTAAATATCACACAGAACAAACAAACATGAAATTGTGATGCCTAGTGCATAGCAAAAAATGTAGCTTTGTATCCACACAATTGAACATGGTTTAGCATTGGTTTATTAAAAATACAATTAATAAGATTACAGTTGTCATTAATCTAATTTATAATCAAGTTTTATTGAATGTGTAATGAATGTGAATCTGGACTTTTGCAGAATTAAAAGGAAAATACAAGGCAAGTCATGCTATTGCCTTATGCAGTATCAGAAAACACACTTGAAAAAACACCATGTTTGCTTCTCACTTGACATGTCTACATTAAAGGATGATGAACAGCTACAGGTGTAAGTCTGTTCAGATCAGTTAGTCTAAAAGGTCGCAGCTGCAGTTGATAGTGTTGAGTTTCTTACACAGTATGTCTTACAATGTTTGATAATTTCAAGATAATAACGGCTTATTCAAACATTTTTTATACCAAATTATATATCATGTAATGAATAAAACAGTGCATTACTGTACATGCAGTTTACCATGCACATTAGCATAAGATTGAAGGCAAGGGCACGGGTAGCTTGAGTGGTTGCTAATGGCCACATGAGTGGGTGTATGTGAAACGCACAGAGCCGAGTCCCAGCAAAGCCGCATGTGAGCACGTCCTGGCTGCACCCCCCGCCCAAACACTGCAGCTGCAGCAGCCTGCCCACCTCACCTGCAATGTTAACAGAGTGTTGCCTTTGCCCCCAGGAGCAAAGCCTTTATTAACTGGCTTTCTAATACCGATGATTTTTTTTCACTAATGTACAAGGAGGGGAAATGAAAAGATTTGTCTGAGTTTGTGCCCTTTTCTGGAGTGCAACATGGCTTAGAGAACAGTGATGTGGTGATCACAAGCTCAACCTGAACTTAGAAAAAGATAATTTTCCTATTTCTGAATCTCTTGTCTACTATGGAACAGTGCAGTCACATGCTTGCTTGCTTGCTTTCTCCCTCTCTTTTCCAGCTCTTTTTCTTTTCCATTCTTCCCTCTGTTTTATAAGTTTTGCTAGTAATTCTGTCATAATTCTACGAAAATTCTGCATTATGTAAAAGGATTAGACCCTAAAATTACATCACAAAATTGTGTAAAACTGTTCTAGTTAGTACTTAAAAGGTTCTTTTATTAGGCAAACACTTCTATGTAGATAAATCAGTAGTTTATCAAGCAGTGTTTCTCTTTCACACCTAGTCTTATATTCTTATAAAAGGTTGGCTTCTGTCCCCCAAACCATGAAATTGAGATGGGTATAAGCCAAAAGCCCTTGCGATTGCTGACATATTTCCCATAGGTTTGTCTAAGTCTGAGGATGGTGAAGGCATTGCTTAGAGTGCCTAACTGCCCCAAGTGATTCAACAACCTAGACCATTCAAAGAGGTATAAAACCTACACAAGAGACCTCCTACCCTTGTCCTTTATCAGTCGTGGCTCTTGGTTCATTCATAGCACAGGGGGACAGACAGGCACATAGCTTGTATGAATAAATAAGGAGTTTCTGAAGAGCTTAATCAGGACTTTCTCCCAAGCCGGTCACTGTTACTGTCTTTAAAGACTTCAGGCTGCTCCTAATTGTCCCTGGTTGCCCTGAGAGTAGAAAGTATTCCTCCCTAATAATGGGGCCTTATATAATAAGGTAGCTTTTGTATATTCCTCGGCAGATCTCATTTCCCCTTTGGAGACACTAGAGAAAACTGGCAGTATGGAGCTGCCTTCTGTCCTGCCCTGGAGAAGTCAGTGTCAGGAGCACAAGCAGTTGGCATGCTCAGCCCCAAAAAGATCTTTGGTGGAGAGGATAAGAAATTTCCACATAGGTAGAGCTGGTATAGTGGCTTATATGAGTCTGTATGTTCACAGTCTCTGTGTCATCACATATATGCAAGACACGCTCATGCCCTGTGGTCCCCAGGAATCTAAATGTCCTCCTGCACAATGTATACCACAAAAAAATCAAATAAGCTCCTATATGACTCTAAACTATATCAGACAACACAGGGACTGCTGGAGCTTAGCTGTATGCAGGTGGTTTTATGTTTCTGCACTGGCTGACATGTACTCTTTTCTCCTGACACACATAGCTTCATGTCACTGGGGACTGACTTGCATAAATGGCCATGAGGCAGGTTTGTGGCTCCAGCCTGGGGCTGTCCCTCTCAGGAGGGTTACGGTGTCCTAAGAAGGTGCCTGTGTTTCTAGTCCTCAGAGCAATGCTCTAATCTTGAATCATTGAATATTAAGGTCAAGGGCAAGATATTCTCCACTATAATTCCATTAAGTGGTAGTTGATAAGTTACAAAAAGAAGTTATCATATGCGTCAATTTTTTTTGCTTTATATAGCTAATACTGTATTTGTGTTATCTGTCCAACCTAATCAGAATTTATTAAACTTTCACGTCTCTAGAGAAAGCTGTTCAGAAACTTTCCAATTAGCCATTCTGTTTACTATCTCTTTTCCGTTTTTCCATGAAATCTAGTTCTCACCTTTCCACCCCCTTGTCCTAGAGCTACCCATACACATGTGCACAAACATATCTCATATGTACCACCAAGTCGTACATATCGCACTTGTTAAATGTCTCAGCCCACCTAGTTCACACCTACTCTGAATGCAGAAATTATCCATTCCTTTCACCCTACCCATGTTTTTGACAAATACTGTCTCCTCACTCAGGCATGTGTAGTCTGGGTCAAAAAATCTCCCCTGACACCTACCTGAATTCTGAACCCTCAGCAGAATCAAGACCTCCTAGATCAGAAAAGCATCCCGAGTCCTGTTATTATCCATGTACCTCTATGGTCTCCTTTGCAGATTGTGCTCTCAGAAGAGCTGCAAGTCTTAGTAAACTCAACTGGGATTCACAAAAGAACATAGTTGCCTGAAGTGGAACTGTGCTGGGATTTAAGCACCTTTGTAGGTCTAAGAGAGAAATCCACAGTTCATGTCTAGAACAGTTCTCCAGTCCTGGTTCATGAGGCACTGAAATAGGCCTGGAAATGTAACTATATAGACTAAGGAAGAAGTAGACCTCACTGAGGAGACAAAGGTCTTGGTGTTTGTTTTGTATTTTATCTAAATAGAATTTAACTTAAAATGCACAAGTTATTCTTGGGAGAGAGTTTATATCCAAATATCCCTCCAATCTATGGCTTAAGGGGTTAAATCTTCTATTTCTCCAGTCCCAAAACTCTGGGATTGTTTTCTGCAAAGTGTTCTGTTTCAGAAGGCAGCAGTTTAGGTACCTCAGTATGAGAGGGCTGCAGAATATGAAACATGACCTGATAAAAGCATGTCCCTGCCACCCAGCATTAAGTAACTAATCCCACTGACAGGGAAAGGGTGTAAGACCTAACTCTGCCATCAGGGTTTTCTATTAGAAAACTTTGGCAGCTCCATATTTAACACATTGTCTATTTCAATTCTCACTCTTATGTTCAATGACAAGAGAGTTTAGGTATTTTATTCAGGGGTGTAGATACCACTAGGCATATAAAATTTAGTATAGTGACTCAAAACATTATCATATTAACCTTCCTGTAGAGATCTAGTTCATACTCTGTCCTCCTTATCTTTTCATTTCCAATATTAACTGGGCCTTTAAAGGCTGTAGCTTGTTTCAGAGCCTATCCTCTGTTGAGCCAAAAGTCATTGATGGATAAGAACCAGCAAGTAATCAGCAACAAGTACTTGGGTCATTAATGATGTAGTTTGTTCTCACTATCTCCTAGCAAGGTATCTGAATACAGAAATTCTTCACACTCCTCTCTCTTCTGCCCTGAATGTAGATTTAAGTCAGTGCAACTGATTAGAAGTGCCACAATATGAAAATTAATTTATTTGTCACATGTCTAGTTTGGATAATAGCCATGGTACCTACCTCCCATGGTATAGAATGTATATATATCTCATATACCTTGTAGTAATCCAAGGAAGCCTTTTTCAAATATTTTAAATCACTGTATTGTATCAGAGTCAAACCCTTTGTGATCACAGGATCACCCTGCCATGTAGGATCATACCTTCTTTCTGTTGCATAGCTTAAAAAAATAACTGTAAGCTACTAGAAATGAAAGTATTAACTAGAAATATGTTACTGAGGTCTCATAGAAAAGCTAAATATGAATCATTGCAAAAACACAGCACACCACTTATTCCTTGAAATAAGTAAAAGCCCAATATTTTGCCAATGTTATAAAGGTGTTGCTTCCATACTACAAACAAAAGTAAGAGGATTTTAAAAATACATCTTATCAAATGATAAATAAAAAAAGATAAAATTACTTGCTTTGTTGTTTTAAGCACATACATACTTTAAAGTTCGGGCACCTGTGTTCACAGATCAGTCTAGAGCCCTGTTTTGCAATCATAAGGTATGATATGCTGATTAAATATTTTAAATATAGAACATAAAATCCCAATCCAAATCTGAGAAATGCTAACAGTATTCCACTTGTGTGTAGATGAAATATGCTTATTCTAACATTCAAATATTTATCCTAAATTGCAACTCTGAATGACTGTATGTGTTAAAATGGCAAACCCAGATGTTTAACCTGTTGGACACAGGAATACAGTTGTTTAAAGCACACTTTCTATAGAGATTAAAGTAATTTAGCTAAATGTTAGCTGATATTTAGGAATTGGTTTAAATATATTATGACACACTAAAAGACCACTAATTTTAATGAGTGCCTGCATTTAAAGATCCTCTCTATTTGTCCCCTGCATTCTTTTTGCAGGTCTTATTGACTCTTCTGAGGTCCCTGTAACATTTTTCTGCCATTCTCCAGAGACTGGTTCAACCCAATGACTTTCTTCCACCCATAGTCCTGGATCCATCAATTATCCCTGACCCCTTTTATTGCTGTGCAATCAGCTGAGCTGAGTCTTTGACAACGAACCAAGTATTTTGGGTTGAAATACATGAGAAAAAATATTTTCAACTTGTATCACCTCACAAAGGTTCCCATGGCTTAAGGATGTCTATGCTTCCATGTGAAGGAGCAAAAGAGTCCTAAGAATGCACACTCCTTAGAGGCCCTAAGATTCAACAAAAAGCACAACCAGGCTTTTCCACTTCCATAGTGGCTGAATTGCTCAACTCTGCTTAAAATAAGCCATGTGACCAAGATATTTAAAGTTCTTTACTTTTCTCAGGTGCTTAGGGATTTAGACTGTCAGATTAAGACCTCTCTTAAAAATAGACATTGCAATTTCTGGGAAAACTCCTCTGTGATGCGAGTATCAAATGAGTCTCCACCCTCAAATGGAAAACAAAGTATCTATTGTTTTGAGCAGAGAACCACTTTCAGCTTAAGTCAGTCAAGAAAGTAGGAACCCATCTCTGCACAGAGGTACTGCCAAACCCTGGTGACCACAGTCCTCCTCACAATAATAACACTCCAATTGTTAAAGTACATTCTGCTGGATGGAAGGCCCAGGTTTGGTAAACTTGAAAATATTTAAACATGGATTTGAATCCTGTGATTTAGTGTGTCAGGAACCTGGGCTTTGGTCCTTGCTCTGAAGTTTATGAAATTTGTTTTAAAGAGCTACATGGAAAATTAGATTGTAGAAGGCTTTTAACTGCCAACTGAATCTAAAGATTCCAGTTTCTGCCATGGTGGTTTTAACTGTTATATTGAAATATGTCCTGTGTCCTTGATGTCTCTCAACTGAGGAGTCTAGTACTTGACTGTCATGTGACACTTTCAGCAGGAGAGATGAAGGGTGCTTTCTTCACCTTTTTATCCCTCTAACTGAGGACCTTGATTCTGTCAGAAAATGTTAGACAGTACTTGAGAGTTTCCACTATACTGGGAAGTGAAGCAATACCTGATGTCTCTATCCCAGTGAGGCCGAAATTCTGATCCACTTAAACCAGGGACTTGTCACACTGCAGAGGGTAAACTACCAGAAGTAAGGCAATGTCATGAGTTTTGGAGAAAAACCAAAGGTTCTTTCAGCATTTGTTGTCTTCAGATAAAGGAGTGTCTGCAATCATTATTTTGGACTTACTTTGATTTAACTTCAATCCTGATTTAAGTCTAAGCCTAAGCTTTTTATTGGTTTCATCTCCTAATGCCTATTCAATTAATTCCTTTATCTCAATGAATATTTTGCTCATATATACCTTTGAACATCTGGACACAGCCTTCCATGTCACTCCTTAATGCCTCTAGTCCATCTCTATAACTCATTCATGGATTGCCCTCAAGTTGTTAAGGAATCCAGCTATCAGCACACACATCAGCAACAGATCACCCACCCACTTGCTCACCCCACTGAATGCACTGCTCCCACAATGTTTCAAATTCTACCCCAGTGTAGAACAGGAATACCAAGGGGCGTCCTGTAGCAGCGTGTCCTATCATCCTGAAATGTGAATAAGTTTTAAATAGACTTTAAAACATTTATTTCAGAGCTAAGCTAATAATTGAATAACTTTGCTATTATGTAACTTCAGTCATATTTTGAAACCAAGACTTTCACAGTTATGGTATTTCACAGTGACAGTAAGGAAAGTGAAAAAAACAGAGCTTGAAAACAAACCTTCTCCTTTCTTAAATTCTAAGGCTCCAGTAATTTTGTGCAGTCTTGGTGCTTCTTTTAATATCCCACCTGTGATGGCATTTGTGACATCCTCTGGGAAATAGCTAAAGAGTGTCATACCCTGTCCATCCTTCTCCTTCTGGACAAAATTTGGGCATGAGCCTGTGTGGGACACGCACACAGGATGGAGCAGCAAAGCTGTCAGTGTGCCTGCCCCACAGGACTGCTGCACAGGATCGATCTGGGCTCTCCTTAGTGCAGATACTAGCGTTTTCAGCCTCACCCAAACCTCACAAAGCAGCGTCACTGAACACCAGGGCTGTGCCCAGTGTTTTCTCTTGTGTTTCATAAGCTCTAGGTAGCAAGCCATAGGAAAAATGCAGTAAACCTAATTCAGACAAGCTCCATACAGCCATAGCATTCCTTTGTAAAATTTATTCAATGTTTTGTAGATATGCTTAAGCAACACTGATGAAAAATGTTATTCAAAGGCTTTGCCAAGAATAACAGTTCAGTGAAATTCTCAGTCATGTTACACAGTCTTCATTTAGAAAACTCAAAAACTTTTGTTCATGTCAGTGAACAGCAAGAGACCCGTGGCTGTGGCCTTCAATTTTTACAAGGTAGAAACAGCATATATATTCTGTTATGGAGTTACATTCTGAAAGTTACATGATACTACTGAAGTCAAAGCCTTACATTTTTCAAACTGAGGTACCACTGGAGCTCAAAGTCAAAATAATCAAATAAAAATTTGGAAAAATATATTAACCTATCAACAAATGCATTGGCTAATTACACAACAGATTATCAACTGCAATGTCAGCATCAAAATACTGACTTATGTTTTATATTGTTCCTTGTATTGTTATGTACTAGACAGAATCTTAGGAAAAAAAAATTCCCAGAAAAATAGAAGCTTTACTGCAAAAGAAATTAAAGCAAGTAAATGGTGGGTTTAAGTACTACAGAGATATGAAGCATTGCTTCTTCATATCCTGCTAAGAAGTAACAGCTGTACTTCATTTTAACTTGACGTGCTTCAGAACTCATACTCATATAGGTATTTAATGATCCAAACATAATGGTCCTGTATAGTTTAATTACTTATATGAAGGCTCAACTTCATATGTAATCTCTTAATAAAAGATGCTTCTGAGGAAATCTTGCTTTGGTTCTAACAATGAATAAACCGTTTAACAGTGAAAATGCTTTGGTGGAATTGGAGATTATTGACCATGGATCCTGAGCACAGTTGACAGCCAATGTTATTCTTTCTTGATAGACTCCTTGTTTCTTCCTCCTTCATGGTATAGCCAATACAAGGAGAACAGGTAGAGTGCAAGACAGACCATCAAATCATATTGGTAGAGCGTCGCAGCAAATAGAAGAAATAAGAAGAAATAAAGTATTTTGAAAGCAAGGTATTTTAAACCTGGTGATTCACTAGGTAACTTAAGTGCTTCACTCTTCTGCTTAGAAATATCTGCAGAATCAGAAATGCGTTGGCTTTCTTTCTGTGAGTCATCAATCAAGGTTAGTGTTTTCCCCTCAGTTATTAAATGATCAGATTGAGAGTCTGTTCCTCCATCTTCTTTGGTAGACTTATTAATTAAAACCTCTGGCCTCCATGACTTCTCTTGTTGGAGCCCTGCTTGATGGAAACATTGACCTATATTCCTTCCTCTTCCTTCTCCAGAAATTGCTGTGTCTGAAGTGGAAGGTACTTCTCCTTTTTCAACTTCAGAAGATAAGTTTTTATTAATGCATGTAATTTCACTTGATAGATTTAAATTGTACCCTGACTCAGCAGCACCCTTGTCAATGGCTTTGAATTCAAAATGTCTATACAGATGCTCCATGCCTCCTTCCACAGTGGGCCTTTTGGAAGATGCCACTGAAGAGCTTTTATAATGGTGACTAGACACAGTATTTTTACCAGAAGGTGGCATTTTTGTTTCAGCTTTAGAACATAAATAGGAAAGTGTATCAACACGGCTTTCTTCCCTATAGAGCTCTTCTGCTTTGTCACTGTATAGATGCTTCTGAGTGCTCAGGGGACATTTAGATACTTCTGAATATAAACCCTGCTGCAAATTTTTCTTTCCCACAGTAGAAGCCTTTACTGCTTCTCCTACAGGTAGGATATTGTCTGGCTGTGCTTTGGCACATTTTTCCCTGCTATTGCATACAGATTTCATTTCTCCTTGCAGTGTTTCATGTACGCATGCATTACAAATACCTAAAACTGATTCCTTTTCAAATTCAGTGTCATATAATACACCCACTGTGTTGAGTTGACAAAGAGCATAATGTGAACCATCATTTCTCCCTTCATGTGTATCAAACGCTGTTTCCTTTTCCTCTGTGGGCCTGTCACTTAGTGCAGTCTCTTGAGGTAGCTTAGCAATTACTGCTTTTTCACTGGCAGGCATTTTTTCTGGAGCACTTTCTGATGTTGTTTTAATTATATAAGCTGTACCTGCCTCTGCTTTCTCTGTAATACCCTGCTCAGAGACAGAAGACTTTTCACAACTCTCTGCCTCCTGGCAGGTAAACAACTCCTTTGTGGAAGTCATGCTCTGAGATTCCATGCTCCCCCTCACTCCCCACCAAACCTCACTCCCTGTTTCTTGCCACTTCTGTTCTGTGGAGTTTGCTTCGCTTTCCCTTCCGATTGGTCTCTCTTTATTCGTGTTGTCTGTCTTCTCTTTGTCTTTTAACCTCCTGAATCCTCTGTGTTCCTGAGCGTCCTCAGGCTGTTTCTCATCCACCCTGGTGGGTCTGGGTGCCTGCTTGTTGTTCTCAGCTGGCAGAGGTGTGTTCATGGCTTTGGCATTGTGTTTCCTGTGTAACTTGAACGGCTTGGAAGCTTCCTCCTCACCGATTGATGCCAAGTCTGCTACTTCAATGACTTTTTTCTCCTTCACTACATCAGTCTTACAGTTCTTTCCTGACATTTCACCAACTCCTTTTTTTTGCATATATTGACTTTGTGTGGAATCTATTGAGACATCAGCATGTGCAAAAGTGCTGGCATATAAATCTCCTCTTAAATGTACCTGAACTTTGCTTTCAATCATCTTGATTTTTCCTTCATTTTTGTCAGCATCTGACAACAATGAATCCAGAGTTTGGTGAGACATTTGTGGTGCCCGGTGCTCCAGAGCTGGATTAGCATTGCCATCCAGTGTCCTTGCTATGTATGTATTTAATTGCACGGATTCATCATGCTCTGGAGAAATGGTTTCTGGTCTCATTTCACGGGCCCCTCTTGAGATATCAGCAGAATCCTCACTGATGAATAACCTCTCCATCATCTTACTTCCCGAGGCACTATCTATTTCACCTTTTGAAATATCTGTGTGCCTCTCTCCTTGTCGGCTTGAGCCAGTAGCCATAATAGGGATAGCCTCATTCTGCTTTGTCACAGGCAAATATTTTGCCGATAAAAGGCTTTCACTCGTACCAGTATATTCCAAAGACTGCTCATAGCTGTTTACTGAGCCAGCAGTGACTTCCTTCCCTGGTAGCTGACTATTATAATCTTTTACAGAATACTTAACTTTATCTTTTAATTCTCCTCCTATCGCTTGTGAAGTGTTTTCAGATGAGGAACTGATAGGCACAGGGCGCAAGTCACTGCTTCTTTCTATACAGGTTAGCTTTTTCACCAATCTTTCAGTTTCACTTGGAAAATTAATTGGTTCTGTTGTGTATAAATTCCTTTCATCTCTGGAAGAGGTATCTCTAGCTCCTGTGAAGTGCGGATTTAACTGAAACAATAGAATAGAAAAGAATGATCAAAAAGTGCTTTGCAAAAATATGCCAAATGAAGGAGGTAGGCTTTCATTATGAAAAGTTTTGTTTTCAGTAACAAAGCTTTAATGGAAACATGTTCCAAATCATTTGTAAAATTTGCATTGCATGTATTTTTTAACATAGGTAATGAGCTTTATGGTGGTGCTGAAAGGAGCAGGAAATAAAATAGTGTTCAGAACCCTCTCTCTTTATTCATGAGTTCAGTAAGCTGCTAGTGCATTTTATACAAATTAAATCTGAAGAGAATATTCCCTTAAAGGCAGGCTAATTCGTTCTCCATACATTTTATTCTAGGTTTGGAGAGAAGAAGCTGTGGGGTGACGGGGGAGGATTGGTGCTTAAATGAGGGCATTTATACAGTACATCAAAGCCTGGTAATATACAGTATTGTCCAGTAAAACAAAGACACATTTCACACTGACAAACACTGTAAGGATTATCTGTGCTTCATTTCTCTCAGGGACCATTTTCCAGGCTTCAAACCAGACTGTTTTTAGACAATCTGGTAAGACATGAGTTGGAAATGAGATCAGTAAAGTAAAAGGCCAGAAACTAATCACTTTCCCTCCTAGCTCCCAAATATCATATTGTATTATTCAGTTATGCCTGCTTGTCATTTCACTCTCTTCTCACTTTAGCACAGTCACACCGATAACACTAGCTGATCAATTAGAGGCTAGCTTCTTGGGCACCCCTTTATGCATTTGCACTTGCTGTAGATACCCCCATTACAGTTTCTCTTATTAATATGTTTTCTGCAAAGCCTCTGCAAACTATTAATAGTAAAACGTCACTCAAAGAAAAGTGAGGGAGCTAATGTCTCTGCAAATTCTGTTTTAATGACCCTCTGCCAACCAGTGCTCAAGTATATTTGAGTTCTTCGGTGATGCCAACTGTCAGGATTTAACAGTGAGATGCCTGTGTTTTTTTCCCCTCCTCATAACTGACATTTGCATGATCTCAATAATTATATGCAAATCTTACGATTTCCCCTTCTTCTCACATAAGGCTCATGTTACTTGTCAACTGCACAGCTGTCTTGTGAGCCAATGCCTGTGTGTTTCAAAGATTTGGTTGTATTTCCATGTATTATAAGCCTTCATTGTTTAATTCATTAAAGAGCGAATAGTGCAAATTAACATCTAAATTATAGCTCCCCTTTCATTTATTGTATGGACAAGTCTGGCAATTGATAAACAAATGGTTATATTTGATCCTCTTTTTTGTAAAAGGGTGGACTGAGAAAAACAAGGGATTTTAGAGGTTCTCCTTTGCATGTTTCACCATTAAAAAAAAAGAGATGTTGACTTTCAGGCAGTGAAAGGTCCCACAATAGGCAATAATTTTCAACTTTTTTAAAGTAAAAGACAAGAAAAATTTACATTCAAATGAGAGTAATTTTTTCTCTCTATCAACAAGAAAAAAAGGAATGGCTCCCATCTTCCTCTCCTGTCTGATTCAGCATTCACATTTTCACAGGTGATAGCTATTATAATCTATGATTATGAATCTATGCACCCAAATGATATGAGCTGAGAACAGACACTGGGAATAATAGATTGCTGTATGTGTCTCATTTATTGCCATTTTTTCTTTCATACTGAAAAATGCAAGGCAAACCACACACACACATGCACACACACAAATCCAAATAGATTGAGTGTTCAGTGAGTGTGAAACTCATTGTAAAAAAATTAATGTCAAATACTGATATAGAAAAATCTGCTAATATAAATATATATATACACCCATTATGCTCATATATCATCCTACACAGTTATAATTTTAAAACCTCAAAAGCAAACAGTACTACAAATATAAAAATTTTACAAATATAAAGCATGTATTTTAAAATATTCCCATCCTAGAGAATAGGAGGAGAGATTTTTAAAATGTTACTCTTCTAATTCCTTAGAACTGTCATTTAGAGCCTCTGGTAAAGAAGTAAAAGGGAGAAGTCATTAATTTAAGACCAGAAAAAGTTGATGCACTATACTGAAATCAAAGCACCTTCTATTGTTGAATCAGTTAGAGATTCAGTCTAAGTACAGACCAAGGCTTTACATTTGTAAATTAGTACATCAGTCAGCTCTGTTAAAAGGGGGCATTTCACCAGCTCTGAAGCGTAAATGGATTCAAATCATTTAATAATGTAGATATAATTGTATAACACTTACCAGCAACTCTAATTCTTTTTCATCATCTTGGTGATCACCCTGGCTGTATTCTGCATTTTTCTCTTTTATACTTTTATTAGCTCGTTTGGTGTCTTTGTCCTCTGCTTGTGAATAAACAATCTCTGGGATGTTTGTGTCTGAAGAGTTAACAAAAACATAGTTAAATAATTTTCATGAGGTTGGTTGTTACACTATTTGTAATTAACATATGCAGCAAGGAAGAACTAATTAACCCGGGTGTTGTACCTGAAGTCCTTGAGTTATTCCATGTGCCATCATCAGATGTTGCCAATATTTCTTCTTTTCTGTTAAACAAAAAGAAACTTCTTGTGTTATTCTGAAAAAAATATTGTTCTAATTCATCTTAGACTCAAATATAAAGACTACTAGTTAATTACACAAAATTTTGAATGTTGCTTGAAATTCTGAAAATAACATCTATATAAAATGTAGATTTTTAAGTGGCCTGATATTAAGGCTTGGTCATAAGAAAGAATTGGCCAAGAAAATGAGAATGTGTTGACCTTCAGATTACATTGCAAAGCTGATGGGTTTTCCCAGGCCTTTTCTGAGAAAGCAGCACAAAGGTGATTAGATGGGTCAGTGACAGGAGAGCATAATTTTGGGGTCAGGAAAGGGTCTGGAAGGATATATGTGTTCAAGAGGCCAGGGCTCTCTCTTGCTTGTGTTTTTCAAATATTTGTATATATACAGAGATGGCTGGAAAAAGGCATCTTTGTTACCTGAAATAAATCAAAAGATTCTCCCTGCATGTGTACAGTATAAATCCTGTTGCTAAGCTATGCCTGGCCAGCAGGAATGAATTCCGCTTCCCTGCAGCCAGTGCAATTTTTTCTGTTGCTTTGCCGGCTGTGAAAACGAAAGCCAGGTCCAACACAAAAAACACCTACAGAGAGATGCTGAGTGCCTGCAGTCCTCATCAATATCAACGTGAAGTTCTAGCAGTTTGAGTTGTGTGCTTATAGGGATCTAATCTTTAGCGAAAAAGGGAAAAAATGTTAAAAGAATGTCACTTATGTAAAATGTAAATTATTATATCACTACTAATGACTTCTCTATAAGGAATAATTATTTTTTCCATAGGTCTTAATTTATGTGATTTTCAACCAGCCGTCCACCTCTGTTACTGAAAATTACTTTCTAATTTTCAAATATTAATCTTTTCCCCTTCTATTTTCTTCCAGTGTCTTTCATTTGAATTGATATAACATTAACTCTGCCACCTAAATGCTTAATTCAGAAGGAGGTTGCTAAATTTATACTCTGTTAAAAGAACCTAGACGTCGACTGTCACCAACTTTTTAAAAAACAGTCTTTATAGGGATTGCCAGACTAAAGCAGACAGAAGATCTTGCCAGTCTAGGATCTGATCTCTGACACTGGCCACCATCAGATACTTCAGGGGAAGATGTAGTGTTGTCGTAGGAAAATACCTGGAGTAATTTGCACTGCCCTCTTAAATTTCCTCTTGGCCATTTTTTGTTAGAGACTGTCCTTGAGCATAAGATTTAATACTGTCTCAACAGTTCTTTTTCACCATTAATTGCAATAATGCTGAATATTCTTGCAATCCATATGAATGTCATGTCACTCTTGAATTCTAGTATAGGCATAACCTCCATTCATTTCTCACTCTCCTACTCACACTGAGTTGTACTTTTCCCTGCTAGCAGTTGCTATAATCTGCATTTCATTCTGAAAGGGATGGCAGAGCCAGGGCCTCATTTTCAGGGGCTTTTAAGGTAAATCACTTGTGTTTATTATTTATACGTGGGGGTTCAGGGAGGGTGGTTGGTTGGTTGTTTGTTCGGGGTTTTCTACTGTTCAAAGGCTTGTGTTAGTGTTACATCTAGCTCCCAGTTTTCTTCTGCACTTTTGCATCTTTTTCACTCCCTACTTCCATAAATCTAGACATTGTGTAGGATGGGGCTTAACTACGAGACAGATGCATCAAAACATTTAGGTCCTATGAGAGTATCTGCAAATGCCCCAACTTAAGAGCCAAGACATGTATAACACATGAACTGAATCAGCACCCAAAACCATGATCCCAAAACCACATGGGCACAGCAGAAAACCTTCTACTGCTTTCCAGTCTGGAAAAAAAGGGTGTCTTAAAGTGTTTACATTTCTTTGAATGTAGCTGGTTGTCTGCAGCATTCAGCCGTAGGGATGCAAGGGAAGCAGGGATGGCATCATTTGCTGCTACAAGGGACTCTTGTCTACTTAAAGGAACCGAGTTTGACACATGTTTTCATTCAAGAAGCACTCTCAGAAGAAGGGGAGATGTTGATGCCTATGTCTAGCAAAATACTCTACTGGTAGCTGGAGTTCACATCCAAGATGCAGTGCCACTTTCAGCTTCTATCATACCCTCATGATAAAAAATCCTTCTGCACATACATCCAAAAAATACCCAAATTACCAGGATACAGAACATTTGGGGGAAAACTGGAGGGCAGATTTATCTACTCCTAATGAAGTTGGATGTACAAGCAGGATTGTGACTCTTTAGCCTAATTTTCATACCTTGGAGAAAAGAGAAACTAGATTGTGTCCTCTATTTCCTGTGTTTCCTATGCAGTTAATATTTTTGGGTTTGATTAACAAATTTTCAGGATAAAAAGATAGACACGATCATTGAATAAGAATGCTAAGTACCGGTACCCTATTTTATAAACCTTTCAATGAACAGATATAAAGATGCTTCAAGCAGGATAATTATGGGTGTATGCTGGGATGGTGTTACCTTATCTAGCCTTATTCTTTTAAGCATCTATGTTCAGGCAGTCCTGTATATCATCAGTGGTGAGGAATTAACACTTCCAAAAGGAGATTAATTCCCTCTAATGTGGACATCATGAGTAAGATGGAGTGACATGTCTTTTGAAGGAGCTTCTCTATCTCTGGAAGAGACTGGCTATAAAGGGAACCTACAGCTCTGGTTGTTATTGAAAGCTGCATGAATCTCACCTTGTAATTATAAATTCAAACTGAAATGTAGTTGTGGAATTTTACTGGGGGTAAAGCTGGGGCTGCAACACTCCATGTATGTGTGACCTGGGCTCCTAGTTTTACTTTTGCTGTGATTAGAGTTGAATTTTTCCCTAACTCTTGTCCTAGTACCATCTGGAGCCCTGATCCACAAGTTTCTTTTCATAACTGCAACACAGGTAAAAAATAGCAATGATAACACAGCCTCACATCTGAGATACACACTGCAGAGCTTGTAGCATAATTTCTTGCCTATTGCACTGAATTTTATAAAGATTTCTGGTTTATAGCCCATTATTTGTGCACACCTGTCCTGCAAATACCTGAGTACGGGGAATGTCAAAGTTATTTTACTTATTTGACTTCTATATCAGAAATATCTGTCCTCATACAATTATTCTCATGAGAAATCTAAAATTAGCTTAAACTGAGGATATTGATACTGCAGTGTTTGAGGACCACAAGGAGCATAAAACAATAGTAATTTAAATCACTACTTCAATTTAAGAAATGATATGAAGATGTTGAAGCTCTGAGTGCATTTAACTACAGAACAATCTCAAACATATATGCATATCCTAAAGACTGAAATACGTCCCAAAAGCCAATAAAAATCAGCCTCTTCAGCAAACAGGGGCAATTAGAAGGTCTTTGTCTAGTTAGTAAGTTTTTCTCCATATTTGTCTGAGAAGGTCCTAGCACAGCATCAGAATTCCATGAGCAGATTTTAAAATTAGAATATTAATTAAGGCTTTGCTTCAGAACTTTGTTGTGAAGAGTAGTCAAAATTTGCTTACATTATGAGAGACACAAAGTTTGTATTCTGTTAAAAAGGGTTTGCTTTTATTTTTAAATGATCCAGGTATTCTAACAACAATGCAAGCTAGAAAAAATCCGTGATGTCAGATGATGCAGTTCCACTCCAGCACAAGTACCTGTAAACCTGCACAAGCTCTGTTGCTTTTTCCCAGTCAGCTGGATGGGGCACATCTTCATAAAGTACACCAGGAACTTCTGAATTTCAACCAGCTTAAAAATTCCAAAATCTTATGCTCATATGATTAATTCTTGATGGAATTATCATTCACTTGTGCTGAATTATAAAAATAAATCAGGACTGAAAACAGGTTATCATTGTAATTTTGCATTTAGAAAGAACAAGTATGAAGTTCAGAGGCTAGTTAGTAGGACTGAGAGGACTGAAAATGTGATGGACATTATGTGAAGGGGTTCAGAAGTCCCAAAGTCACGTGGAATTGACATCTCAAAGAGCAAATATTAAACTGAAATCCTAAAGATGTGAAGAGTAGATAAAAAATGTCCAAGTGACAAGAAAAAAAAATTAGCCAATAAACAATATTTGTTTGACTTCATGAAGGGTTGGAATAAACTAGGACATGTCAAGGCTTTTGAATTAGCCTTTTTAAGTTAAATAAGGATTTTTTTAGAAGTGAGGTTTCATCAAGATTTCAGATAAAACTTAACTGAAAAACTTTATATAACCCCACAATCAAAAGACTTCTCATAAACTCCTACCACAGTGGTAGTGGTGGGGCAGTCTTACAGGAACAGAGATCTCACAGTGCATAACTGTTAGGAACAGATAGAGATTTACAAAATGATATTATTTCATCTAGTCTGGGAGCAGAACTTGTTGTTTAAATATGCTCCAGTTAAGAGAAGCAGATAATCTCCAATCCAAATCTGAGCAATGCAAGAGAGGAAAACACATATTGATTTAAAACCTTCACTATTCATATCTCTTAAACTGGTCCTACACTACCGTAACAATATCAGAAGTGTAGAAAAAGTAGAAGCTATATTTAGGAAAAAGAAGAGAAATAGTGTCTATGCAACTACAGGCCCAGATGTCTTCAAAAAGTTTTCACAATAGATTTAGAACAAAACTTAAATGAGAGAAGAAATACAGATAAATGGAAAATGGCATAAGAATGCCAGACTCACCTGATAATAATATCTGTCTTTGATAAGATTACTATATTTCCCTTGTCTAAAAATCAGTTATCTGGACTTCATTAAAGCATTTGTTGTGCAGCCACATGGGAAATTTATTAATTAAACAGGAGAAGAGGGAGATGAGCATGAGAGCTGGGCGGTGGGAGAGGGGCTCGGTGCCAAGCAGGGTCCCACGAGCTGGGCTATGAAGCTAGCAGGTGTCACTGGGGAATTGGAGAGGACAAGTCATGTAATCAGACTTACTCAGTCATGTTATTACAGACCAAAGCACAAGAAGTCAAAGTTAAATTAAATCCGTGGCAGAGGGGAAGTTGGGAGACATCACCAACACAGAGGAGGATTGAAAGAAATCGGTGGCCTGGAGGATCAGAATAATAGATACGGGATGAAATTCAAAATTATAAAGTGGTAGGTTATACATTTAGGGACTAGAAAGAGCTTTTGCAACAAAACTAGGCCTCAGAAGTTGGAAGAAACAGGTGAACAAAAAAAATCTGAGGTGTTTTTTTTTTTGTCAGAAACCATTTCCAAACCACTGGTGTGAGATAAGCAAGACACTGTGATATCAAGGCAAACCAAGTTCAGCAGTAATGTCTCAGAGAAGGTATTCCCAGTCATGAAAGTTTTCCAAGAAATGTTCATGTTATGGCACCAGGCACCTCTAGAACATTTGCCTACAAAGTTCAAGAAAGATTTATTCAAACTGGAACAGGTTTAGAAGAGGACTAGAGGAAGATTGCAGGATGAAAAATCTATATTAACTGAGGAGACAGGCTGAGTATTTCTATTTTCAGCATAGCAAAATAAAGTCTGAGAGGAGAAATGAACGCCTTCTACTGATGTCGCAAAAGGGTAAATACTCAGAAGGCAAATAAAACAGCAAATCTGTTAATGCATTAATATAAAGAGTTCACAAAAGCAATTGTTCTGAAAACTTAAAAGAGTATCTGTAAGCATTAAAAAAGTATATCCTGTTGTTTGTCAATGCAGGTATCAGACACAAGAAACTGAGAAGGTCTCAGTATGGAAACAAGGATATATTTTTGTAAATGGGATTATGCAACACGTTTCCCGAGGGATAAGACTTCATGATCCCATAGTCACAGCCAAGCCCTATTTCAAATGCTCCTGTGCAGCTATATGCCCCGAGAGTTACGCTTGCAGGAGTGCACATTTCACTATGGAGCAGCAGGTGCTTTGGTCTGGCCTGAAAAGGTTTGGGACTACAGCCAGGAGAAACAAACTTCTTCATAATGGGTGGGGTTACACTTTGTTCTGTGTTATATCCACTTATGCTAGATTTTACTATCTAAATCATGAGATATTTATTTTTAAAATATGAAAAAAGCATAAAATTTTTGGATTACAGAGTACGGAAAGATTAAAATGTACCTGAAAAACTCTGAAATTAATGCAACCTGATCAATTTTATACTATCTCATATTTAAAAAAAACCATGGGATTATATTTTTTAGTCTGAAATTCAGAGAGGTATGAGGGTGTTAAAGTGTTCAAAGAATGTATTTCTCAAATATTTACTTAAAAATACGTAAAAGGAAGGAAAGTTTTCAACATAATTTTATTTAAAAATCCAGATAGTCTTAGGGTCTTTTGGATTCTTTCATGCTTCTGATTTTTACTGTAGATTCAAAATCAAAACAAGTCAAAATTCTACTCTGAAGATGAGGCATTGCAGTTGAAGTTGAGGTGAAGCTAAAATGTCCTCATGAACAGAGCTGGCAAGACTCAAGTTACTAACCAAATAGTAGTAATATTTTAATTTCAGGACAGTTTTCTAAGCCTATGAGTAACCTTATACAGTAGCAACCTTCAATATAACTAGGGCTTTTGGATCTAATGCCAAAAATAGCCAGCCTTGCTGAAGAATGATGCCACTTGGATGTAAACAACATACAAGATCCTTGAAATGAAGGAGTTACTTGCATCAGAAGTGTTTTACTGAGAAGCAGAAGAGCAAAAAGTAAATTAGTGCAGTTAAGTACTCAGGTTTGAGATGTCACTGGAGCCAAACAGGCATCCTGCACAGAACTGTAACCCCACAGAGCTGGGGAGTGAAAGGGAATATGGGGAGGGAGGGGAAGGCAACTTAGTTTGATTATTTTTGTATCATTAGCAGCAGATGTCATTTCAGAAGGAAGAAGAGAA
This sequence comes from Atrichornis clamosus, assembly GCA_013400975.1. Taxonomy (NCBI): domain Eukaryota; kingdom Metazoa; phylum Chordata; class Aves; order Passeriformes; family Menuridae; genus Atrichornis; species Atrichornis clamosus. The sequence goes on from WBMZ01014573.1 coordinate 23,685, forward strand.
AGAAATAGCTGCATTTAAACAAGCAATAACAAAAATTATTTTAAAATGTTATGTACACATCGATGGTAGAAAGCCTGTAAAATGTTTCAAAGACCTGGGTGAGAAACTAGAGAAAGGGTTTTCCATATGTCATTCTAAAATTTAGTAGTATTGTATGCAGTATCATTCGAAATCCACAAACACGCAACGAATTTCTAAGGAAGAAGGAATTTTGGAAAGGATTAGGAAAGACTTTGTATGTGTAAGGTTCTAAGCAGAGCTTTAAAGTTGTATTCAATTGCTTCTAAGGCTCAGTAGAGTAAGAATTTAAGATATTGTTTTACTCACAGTTGGCTTACTGTTAAACTACATTTAAAATATTGCTCTATTTATATTGGTCCTAAAATGCCAGTGGGACAGGGGAGAAAATGCTTCCAAAGCCAATTCACACTGCAAAGAAAATGCAAGAATGAAAAACACCTGGTACTATTTAAAAAAAAAAAGGAAAAGAAAAAAAGCTAAAAACATAAGCTCGATTCTGTTCTCATTATCATGATGAAACAACACTGAAGCCACATCCCACAACACTTAAGGATCTAGATCCAAATGATGTCCTGACCTCTTTGTCTTTGTATGACAACATCCAAAAGGGGTTCGGGAGCTGCCAAGGATCCTGATGTGAAGCTTCAAAGTGCAGACCTTGGCTTCTCTTGTGGTAGTGTCTCCATAGTTAATTTTATTCTCTCTACTAACTGAATATATATGAACTAAATATTTAATGAGTAAAGATAAACTTACTCCTTGCCTCCATATTGCTCAGTCCAAAATTAGTGAATTTTGGACTGAGCAATATGGAGGCAAGGAGTAAGTTTACAGGGACAAGTCTCCCTACTAATTTAAATTGATGTCTGTGTTATCAGACGTTGAAGTTATAGTTTTACAATACAAACACTCCACAATATATTATCACATGCAGTTCTTAGTCTCAAGCTCTGGTGATGACAGAGAATTCACAGCTGAGCTCAGGAAGAGGAGGAACAGCCTTGGCTTGAAGCCACCTTTGTACCTCCCCCGGGCCTTGCTCGCTGTGCTTCAGCACCACCTGGGGTCCATAAGATGGCATGGAGATGACAAGCAGACGGAGGATTACCTGCCTATGCACTGGTATAAGAGGGTATCTATTATTTCTCCAGTGGGGAATTTCTATCATGGGAGACTCCCTACTGGAGGTGTGTCCAACAGCCTCCCCACTGAGCAATGCTCGACCTCTTATTTTGGGGCACTTGAAAACTGAGAGGCCACAAAATGTCTGCACCAGAGAGGCGTGCAGTGAGACACATTTGTGTGCCACCACCTGTGTGCTGTGGACAGGAGCCATTAAGTGCATGCTCAGCTTCCCCAGAGCCCACCAGTACCACGCAGAGAGGCCCCAGTGCCCACTAGTGCCTGGCAGTGCTGGCCACACTGGGGCAAACCAGGCTGGTGGGCAGTAGGATCTGGCCTCATCCAGAGTTCTACCTGCAAGCTGTTTCTGCCCAGGCTTTGAGCATCCTGTGGCCACAGAAAAGAAAGAGCCTTGATAAAGCTAAGGAGAAAAATCCTTGTTATTGCCAGTGCTGGTGCTTTCTTTTTATTTGTTTACCTGCATATTTTGTCTAAACCAAGGCAGAATATTATTCTTATGAACAGTATGCTCTCATTTGGAAGTGACATTAATGAATGCAAGGCCCTTTCCCCCTCTTGTTTGTACCATCAAATTAATTAGCTCTATTGTGACATCAGTATTTTTCTCAAGTAGTTCAAGGCTTGAGCGTTTTCGTTTCTTTTTCTAAAGGGCATCTTCAGTGCCCTTTATCTTCCATAAGAATCGTGCATCACTTGTATTTTTCACAACTAATGCTGTTTATTATAAAAACTGATTGTGATGTGAAGATTGTTATACTGCGTGGCAAATTGCCCAAACAATTACTGTAAATGCATGAGCCATAAACTGTACTGCCAAGGACACTGGTAGGTTAGCTCCTATAAAAGAAACAATTAGAGTCTGAGGTGAAAATAATAGAGATGAGATGACAGTTATTGAAAAGGCAGAACATCCAGTTTAATGTTGTAAATATAGGTTTGTGGATTACACTGATGGTTTTAAAGTGTTCATGACTTATTGAATGGAATAGAATATTCCATACTTTAGAACGGGGCCATAATTATTATTCCCTTTTAATTGTGATGTCTGATGCATTTGTGAGCAATTGTTGAGAACATCTTCACATTATACTGATTCTATTTCTAAATTATCATCCTGCTTCAAGGGTTGGGGGGTTTTTTATTATTTTACTTTTTTAGCATTTTGTTGTTCAGGGTCTGTTCTGAACAAAGTATTTTCTCTTGAGGAACTTGGAGTGCTTAGAGGGTTACAGCAATAATTATTTCAGTTTCAGCCTACACACTTCACTGCTTTAAATCATCATTAGAAGTTTCATCCCTCAGCAACTCCTGCTGAGACAGTCTTAAACTCCTAGAAACAATTAGACAAGAATAGCTAATCTTTATAACAATTTGTATATAAAGGTATTGCTAAGAATTTGCCAGAAATTAAGGGAATTTTTTTTTCTTAGAAATCATCTAAATGCAGAAAAAGGTTATTTATGACTGCTAATGAATTTCAATAATTCAAACCAGATTTGGAGCATATGAAGCTTAAGGTGCATTAAAAAAGGATGTGTACCCTACAAAAGGATGTGTTGCAACAAACTGTGGTACATACAAAGAAAATGCAAGAAAATTGACATTACTGTGTGAGAGTATTTTAAAGACAAGACACAGGGATAGAAGGCAATGAAATAGAAGTCTAATATTAGACCCTAGGGAGAGCACTAAAAAACTGAACACAGAATTATGGCTGGCCAAGTAGGCAAAGGTGCTGGGCACATAAAATCAGAACTGGAAAGGGTCTTCCCAGGGTTAGGGAGAGAGGACAAAGTGAGCAGCAGAGCAATGGTAGCAACCAGCAAAGGGCAGTCAGTGTGAGCAGCATGTGTGAGCTCTGAACTACCAAACCCATTAATTGGGGAAAGCTGGGAGGGGCTCTAAGGTGGCTCTCAAAGCAAGTTGCAAGGAAACAAAGTACTCATCTATAATACTTTTCAGCGAACTGCTCCAGGTTGTTTTCAGTACTGTTAAGAGATGCTGATCTTAGTGTTAGGTAGGGGTCTCAGAGCTGTGTTGGTATGTGATGGTGCTGTTCAGGGAGGTGCTGGGGAGCAGAGCTGGGGGCCTGGGCAGTGGCTGCATTCTCCAGCTGAAATAACTGCCTCCTTCCAAGACTCGAGATAGAGTCCTAGGAACTAGACCTTAGGTACAGCAGAAATCAACAGCTGCACTAATTACACGCAGGCCAAGCCTGCACAGAGCAGTGTGAGCACAGTGCAGAGCATTGCTGTCCATGCTGACAACAAAACAGAGGACAACTGAAGCTCAGCCAGCACTATTCCTCACTTCTGGGCTCCTAATGCACACTCCTGAATTTTGACTTGTCAGATGGCTTTACCTGAAAATATGGACAATTCCTATGTGAACACATTTTGGCTTCGAATGATTCCTTCTTGTGGAGATGTCATGTTATACATGCCTGAACCATAACATTGCTTTTACATGTCATGTGTGGCAATATCATGGCCTTCTGTTTATATGTTTAATTTTTTTTCAGGAGGTGTTTAAAAAATAGAAGTGCAACAGAAAAAATAATTAAATGCAAAAAATGCAGAAAAAAAATTTAAATTGTTAGATTTAAAACTGATTGAGACCTCAAAGGAAAAAATTCAGAAGCAAAAACTGCAGACAAAATCAGAATCTCTAAATGAAGAACCGTGCGAATGCTAAGAAATAACTGAATATTTTTAAATATTGCCATTACAACTGATCCTATTAGAATGGAGTTGTATGTAAAATAGGAGCCCTTATTATAAATCTAGGCAAGATTGATTTTCTTATATGACCTTCAACTACTGGCAGTGTTAGAGAAGGCTCAATCTAGTTCTTAGTAAATAGGTGTCACCAAACAAACAGGACTGACACTAATTAGCTTCCTTGCTGATGTCAGGAAGCAGAGGACAGGGGCAGGAGGCGGCGTGGCCCACTCACTGTTAGAGCAGTAGGTGAGGACATTTGCCGGCTGGCGTGGCAATGGAGGCTGGCACGGCGGCTGCCTCTCGGAAACTACCCCGGGAATAGGAGACTGCATTACCAGGAGAGTCAGTCGAGCAAACTTCACAAGCATTTTGCATGAAAACAGAGACACAAAGAACCTCTACTGAAATGTTTGAAGTTTGAGGAAGACAATATTAACCTCTGGTATTTCTCCAGCTTGAGGAAATACCCCTTAGTTTTTGTCTTCTCTAAGAGAAGGGGCTGACACCAGAAGAGGAGAAAAGGTGGGCCTGCAAAAGGACAATAAAGGACTGTCAGTACCTTCTGCACAAGGAGAAATTAAAAAAGAAGTTTGGAAAGTGAAGTAGAAAAAGATGCTCAGAATAAGCAATATATGGTATGATGATTAATAGTATCAAGGGGGACAATTGATCAAGAGAGCAGCTGTAAGGGATTTTAAGTGTTTTTTCTGAAAAGATAATTCCCAGTAGGATTCAGACTATGTTTGTAATAAACCTATTTTTATTAAGATTATTGGATTGGTGTTATCCAGGGGATTATATTTTCCAATTACTAATATTTTCATTTTTCAGTCTTAGTTTATGATTGAAGCAGGGACATGGGTGGCACAGAACAAAATGCATTGGCCTGACTTGGGATGAGAATAATCATTGCCTCAAAGCAAACAAAGTCCCAAGAAATTAGTCTTTATTTTCTAGCTCATTAAAAAAGACCTTGAGTTTTAATAGCAAAACATTAATACAATTTTTTTTAAATATAGAAATACATATGTCCGTTTGAAGATTTTAGTGCCATACAGTCTGAACTAGGAGCTCAACACCAATTTGGTGCCAGGCTCAAACCTTTAATATAACTTGTCTATCCCCAAATCTCATGACTATAGGAATGAAGACTGCAGAACAGCCCACTGCATAATGTCAGTTATACCTCAAATTAAGCTGTAGCAATTATAAACACAACACTGCCACTTTTTTCAGGTCCTTTCATAGCTCTGTCATTATTGCTGTACCTTATTGAGATAGCCATGCAATGTTGAAACAAAACCAGTTCAGAATTCTTGTTACACAGCCATTCCACATGTGGATTGGTCAGAAAATTCATTGAGTCCTTTGACAGAATGCGGTAAGTATTTCATAAACAGAGAACCTCTTTCAAAAAGATTCTCCAGGGCAGTGTTACAAGGTCTATTGAGAGATCAATTGTGAATTAGCAATGCAGGACGTTACTATTGGGAAGCCTATCTCCAGAGCCAAGTTGTTGAAAAAGAGGAAAAGGTGAGTCAGGAGTCAAGTTGCCTGAGGGCTAGGCTTGGCCTAAAATCAGAGGATATGCTCCTTAGGTTGTTATTTTGTCTGGAAGGGGCATGATCAAATATCAAAATGATGTTGTAGAAAGGAGCTGGGGGTAGTGTCCCCTTGTTCTTCCCTTGCTTCTTACTCCCACTGCTTTAAAAGAAGGAGAGAAAGTCTCAAGTTTTCGTCTGGATAGATCTGAGGGGAAAAATGCCTTAACCTATGTGGCCTCTGGTCTTTTTCTGGATCTCATATGGGAAAAACAGAGAAGGAACAGTCTCCTCCTGGCATGTCAGAAGAGAGTATTTTCCTAGAGGCTGACTGCCTTATGCTGAGACGTGTACAAGGTGGTAAGTGCTTTAGATAGACTGTAGACAGATAGATGGTAGTCAGGTGAGACTAAGATGCAGATACCACCCCTGGGGAGGAGAACAGAAAGGGTAACCACAAAAAGAAGAAAAAACAGAGACAGTTGTTCTTGAGAGAGGGCAACTATGATCTAAATCTTGGAAAGTAATTGTAAGTTCAATAAGTATCTCATAAGATAAAACTCAGGTGTCATCATGACAAGGTATAACCTTTTATAACCTGTTTTTGTTTTTCACATGCTTACTACCACAGAGCAAGAAGGTAGCTGTGTGATAGGTATCAATATTTCTATCAAGCAGGTGTGGAATAAAACCTAGGAGACAGTGGTTCAGATTTACTAGGATAGCTGTGGAGACTAACAAACTCCCCAACCCTCTACCATAACATGAACTGATTCAGGCTAAAATACCTTATGTTTATCATCCAACATCTATAAATGTTACTGCAGGGACAACAATTATGCATCAAAACAAAATGTAAATGCAAATCCATTTGGTGCACCTAAGGGTAAGGTAAGAAAAACCTGCCAGCTTCGTCTAGTTCACATTCAGTTGTGTAGCTCAGTGCCCTTTAAGACTGCAATTAGTAACCAGCAGTAATAAATCTTCAGTTTTAGTGTTTTAATCAGGAGGAGAGCAGAGAGACACTCAAAAAACCAAGCCCCCTATTATGCTTTGGCATATCAACTGATACTTTCTTCTGTGTGCCGCTGAAGGTCTAGAGATCAAATAGCCACTTCTAACATTCTCCCATAGCGTTTAAAAGGTCTTGACCCTTCCTTTGCCCTAAGGCAGGGACTGCATTTAACTTGTAAAGTATTTGTTTGGACCATTTTTTCCATCATTTGTAGCTGAGAAGATAGTCCACATTTTATCTTAAATATACCATGGGCAAGTAGTTCTCTGGACCTACACTGCAGCTGAATCAATTGCTTTGATTTCAGAGCTGTGGTGCTGGGACTGGATCACAGCTTAAAGTTCATAATCAGAATAAACAGCTCAAATGACACTGGTAGTGAATGCAATGATTAAATATGACTTCAGTGCTCTCAGCTAATGTTGCACTAACTTTCAACATCTTTTCAAGACTAACATTTAGCCAAGTCAAGGTGAATGTAATGGAACAATTTTTTTTCCAATGGAACATTTATGAACAGTAGTACCTGAATGGTGGACAGGAGACAGTATTGAAATGGTCATTTACAACCTGGTTCAATTTGCAAAATAGATATCTCCCTAAACAAAAGAATTATTGAACATACAGGAATTCATTTAGCAACGTATTTCTATTTTTCCAAAGGTCCTTAACCAGTGACCTGAAAGAGTGTCTGGTCCTGTAAATATTAACGTTCAAGGATAGTTTTACACACGAAGAATTCTGCAAAGTTCAGTGAGACTCCTGATGTTCATTAAATTATTTATTGTTCCTATTGCAGGATCAAGCCAGTTGCTACATTAAAAAGTTTTAAGAGTCAGTCGTAATAGTGTTACAGTATTGGCATTTTTAAATAAGCTGATGAAATTGTAGAAATTGAAGAAATATCTTACAAGTATAAAGACAAGCAATGCATGCATTATTACAAGTACTTATCATATGGTTGAGAAATGATACCCAGATTAAAAAGCACTGGTTTTAAATGATATCCTGCAAACTAAAAAAGCTTTATAGCAATCAATCTTTCCCATACATTAGAGTACAAACTTCTGTTCTGTAGCATTGATGTGAGCAGTTTCTAAGGCAGATCATGGAAATGAATGAGAAACTACTGATACTAGTAAGTTCCAGAGTAAATACTATGCTAAGATTGCCAGTAGAGCAATATGTTATTTTCATATGTTGTTCCCTAAAATTTTAGAAGCTTAATATTTCTAGTGCAATAAATGGATAGCACATGGGTAGCACAGTTCACAATCACCAAAAGCAAAAATGTGACAGGTTTTCAGCTTTCAGGTACTCTCCAATTAGGAAGCCACAAGTACAGGAAGAATGTGTCTATTTTTCTGTGCATGCCATTCTCATCCCTATCTTTCACCTGCTTTTTTAACACTTCTGTGATAGCGTTCAAAGACTAAAGCCATTAACCTAGATATCTATCTTTAGGGTTTTTAATAAGTTTCATATTTCAAATAGTAAGCATGCCCAGATTTTGGAATATTATGATTAAACAGACAGAAAAAAAACATCGAGCGCAGTTTCTGGCCAAGTAGGATTTTTCTCTATAGACTATTTTTCAAGTGGTTTATCTCAGCTTATTTTAAATTACCTTGGAGACTAAAGCTGCAGCAATTTCCTCAAAAGATAATTCTAGAGCTGCTATTAAGAAGTATTCCTAATACTCAAGCTCAGTTCCACAGCTTGCTTTTATCCCACTAAGTAATATATTTTAGAGCACCTTAAATAATTATCCTGTGTCCCTGATAACGATGGTCTTCAAGTACCTGGAGAAGTCTTATTTTGGTGCCAGTCCTACCTAATTCTACAATGAGAAAGACTGGCAATGACCAGGAGACAAGAGAAGGTCTGGGAATACTAAGTCAAATTGAATACAGAAAGAGGAATGTTGCTCTTAGCTGGCTCCCTGTGAATGGATAGCTTCTCTAACAGCTGCTGTCCTGGTAAAAACAGTGACTGCAGTCAGTTCCTATTAATAGCAATAAACTTTAGTCAAATCCCATATCTGTATGCTGATCAAGATGTAACTCATGACTTAAAATGCCAGAAACGACCTTGAGATTAAATAGAGGTACACAAAGAAGAGGTGTATTTTAACACCTTTTCTGCTCTTCTTTTCCCTTTCTGATTGTGGTGGTACACAATCAAAGGAACAAGGATTAAAAGGGAACATAATTTAAATGCCATATTTTAAATGGACCAGCTGGAAATGATACAGTTGTTCCTCATAGCAAAGTGCATGAGAAATTATTTCCAAACATCTTCAGAAGCCTTTGATTTTTTTTTAAATCACATTATGATCTTGTGGGAAAGGCCAAGAGGAACTGATGCAAAACTGCATTTCTCAGAGCAAGCTAGGCACTGGTCTGCCATCTGCCTGGAGAAGACTGACTGAGCACGATGCAGTCCTGCCAAGCTGGGTCTTCAGCAACTTACTTCCTTTGTCTCCCAGCAGAAAGGAGATGAGCTGAAGAAGGAAAAGTACTCATGCAGAGAAGAAATCTTCTCAATGGCAATTGCTTTAAGACCATTGAGTATTATGCTGTCAAAGTTGGCATTGGTGGCCCACAGACACAGGGTTTTTAATCTCTTCCTTCTCATTGTGCACAGTACATAGAGCAGCTCTTGTAAGAACCATTGCCCTATTTTGTGGTGTGTTTTAAAGTGACATCATGGAGGGAAGCGAATTGATGCACTATTATTCAAAAAAGGTACAGTCTAGCAATTACAAAAAGAAGTATAGGACCCACATCAGCTGGATCACAGTGATGCACTTGTGGATCAGTTCAGAGTGATACATTTGTGGGCTCAGAGAGCTAAGTGGGGGATAACTCTAACAGTTATGGCAAAAATTCTATCCTTCACTTTCCTTGTCAGAGGACAGAATTCCAAATATACATCATACCCTTTAGTAAAACAATTCTCATTCTTATCTCATTCTTATCACTTTCCTTGTGCTGTTGCTCTTGCTCTTGACAGATGGCAAACCAGGGCCAAGCACAGAAATGGGACGCAGCATCACCAGTGACAGGGAATATGGCTTCCATAACGTCATCACTGCACCTTGCAGCATGACATGCAGGAGTTTGCCCCATGCAACACCCAACCAGTTCCTGTCTGATCACAATAATGCAGAGCCTGGTGTCCACAATACAATCATGTAGTCCAGACCTTAGGACCAGGAAAAGTTCATGTTCAGAATCATGATCCACATCCCAAAAGCATAAGAGTCAAACAAAAAGAGAAAAAAGTGGAGCTGATAAAATTAATTTACATTTTCCTGACTTATATATATATATATATAAATACAGAAATATGATAGAAATAAGGCCTGTTTATTGGCAGAAGCTTTTTCATTTCCAGTGACAGTCTTAAAATTTTAGGAGCCAATTTTTCTCCCAAAGTATAATTATGACTGTGTAAAAGTTAACACTTTCAGATAGACCAAAACATAAATTAATTGATTTAAACATTATTTTCGCAAACTGTATTTTGTTCCTGTGCATCCTTTGAAGACTTTTGAAAGCCACAAAAATTGTTAAAGTTTACGAGGGAATGATTTTATGTTGGAAAAATACAGCTAGAAGCAAATACTTTAGGAAACTTTAAGAGAAGACTATTTGTTCATACCTAGACTTGGAAGCAAAAGCAAATGAAACATGAAATGAAGAGGCAGACTTTTAAGTTATGTGGTTCTGAATATTCAAATATAATTCTCAGCATTAATTATTTGATTTTTAGTTTAATTTTTAGTATAATTTTTTTCAGGTGCAATTTTTGAGTGTTAAGTCCCTCAAAGGGTGTCAGAAATCAGCCTGTTGCCCTCATTCACTCAGCTTAGTCCTGGATCCTGTTCTTAAGGGGAACTTGATATAGTCATATTACTGTGTTTCCCCAGTAACTTCCTCTGAAAGTGCATATTATTCCTTTCACTTAACTAACGCAACTAATCCTTGCTAATGACAGTTAATGAGCCACACAAGTATGCCCTAGAGTGGATCATACTCTCTGCTTAAAAAACATGATTCTTTCATGTCCTATTTTTTAACTGCAGAGGTAAAAAGCACATTTTAAGAGAAAGTATAAATATCTCAGAGCCACAATTAAAAAAAAAAAATTAAAATGTTATGACAGGTTTCTAAATTTGAAACAGAGGCCTAAATTAGTGTCCTCTTAAATTATCCTTCTATTCAGATTATTATAGAGAAGTTTTTAATTTAAGATGTCCAACTCAAGAATATGGACAGCAATATTCCTTACCTGCCACTTTATTGTGATAATTATAGATAAAATTATTTTTATTTCTATCTATTTGCAATGCTGCAACTCCAAGGACAAGCCAGTCATGGTCAAGAACCTCCCCATTTTGCTAAATGTTCTATAAACACCTGGCATAGTAAATATAAATGCTGCAGAGTTTATCATATAAACCAGAAGTAAGAGGAGAGAGGCGGTGGAGGAGAGCTGGTAGATGGGCAGCACAGTTCAACGTGATGTGAAGGAGTAATAGCAGATCAGCAGCCTCACTCTGCCCATTTTGGGGGTTTGTTTTTCTTGTGCTTTTTTCTAGACATCAAAGCAAAGGAGTTTTAATGAGGGTCTGAAGGAGAATAATGAGGTACTTTTGCAGATGACTGCAGGGTGTTCCTCCTCACTCAAAGGGGCAACATGTACAAAGACACTTTGAAAAACAAGTGAGCAATGGAAGTTGGCATCTTAGTTCTTTTGAAACAAAAGGCCCTGATGCTGACCTCATTTACACTGGTGAAAGCTGTGACTCCTGTGAATTCAATGAAGTCCCTGTAGCATAAAATTGGTCCTGGATTACAATCTGCCAGAACTGTTTTTCAGAAGCCTTGGTGGCCACTGAAACCATGTTCCAAAGATACTGTCAGCTCATTTTTGCATTTACTGTAGAGTTTCTGTACATTCTTCTGCCACCAAAAAGAGTCTTGAAAGTGCATGCTTGTTAACTGCTTGGCAGAAGTGTGTAGCAGATCTTAATGTAGAGAAGAATCTGACCACTTTGGTTTAAATATTTCACACATACATGTGTATATGTGTCTATATGAACAAATATACATGTGTATGTATAAACACATGTACACATATGCATTCCTCTTCAGTCTGACAGAGGCAGGCAACTTTATAGTCTGATTAGAGACAAGGTAATTTTATATTAAGGAGAATACATATCCCACTTATCCTTTCCCACTTTTTAAAAACAGGTCTCTGTCTGACTTACACATAAATCATTTAGTATATATAGCCTTGTAAAAGAGTATCCCCCAGACAGAAGGCTTCTACAACTTTTGCTAGCACTATGCATGTCATAGGAAATTTTAGGGAATTAAACACTTGTGAGTCATTTGACCTTAGATGCCCAAATGTATCTAAATATTCAGGTTATTGCTGAAACCATCTGGAAGTCCAAGCCTCACTAAATCAAGACTCAGCTTTCCATGTTCATGACCTGTTCCTTGTGGGCTACCTGAACTCAGGCTGGAGTCATACTCCCTGCACATGCCTATGGTGTTTGATATCACAGTCCTTCGGCAGGGTACCTCAAGCCATCTTACTTATCCAGAATGGGTCATGTGACACTTCTTAAAGGACAGAGATGATGTATAAAACCAGATACAAATGTCAGGAACTGACCACATGACATGTAGAAGCATTGTTGCCTCTGCTCTGACATACTGGGATGTTCCCTCATGGAAGCATCATCATGAGGGCTCCAGATTTGGCCCAAGGGACACTTGTCAGGAGAGCTTTGCAGACTGGCTATGCCCCGGGCCTTGGGCTAGCTGTGGGGCTGCTCTTACCCTGTGGCACTGATGCAGGCACTAAGCCATACTGCTCACCTCTCCTCACAGGGCTAATGTGCAATTAGGGTGGGCAGAAGCTCCCAGCACAGCAAGTCTGGTTTAGGGAAGGAAGGTTCTGCACAGAGGAAGCCCTGGCTGTCTCCCTCTTCCTTAAGCTCCCACCACTGCTGCATTTCTGTTCCCCCTTCCCTACCAGTTCAGTCCCAGCTCAGTGGAAGAGCACCAGGGGAATCAAACAGCACTGCCTTATTGGGAGAGAGTATTGGAACTAAAACCCAAACATAGATTAAAACACCCAACGTTAATTCAGTTCTGAGATACAAGTATTGCAAAGGACACTACAGGTAAAATACAGATTTAGTTCTGCAGAACTCCAACTGATTTATAGCAAATTTGGAGAGGAAAAATATTGAGAATTAGATTTTTGCATGCAATTTTGCTTTGCTAACAGATAGTTAAAAACATTAGGAAACCAAAAGTTATTATTCCTAATTGTATCTCTTTATATGCAATTAAATTATAAGTTTACCACTGCCACTTTAACATATTTCTTGTCTATGTTTAATTAAAACAATATATACAAGATAAATTCTATATCTTTTATTTTTAATATTATCAATTCTGCCTTATAATTCATTTCACCATTTGTGAAATGAAGAATCAACCAGCAGAAGGAAAAAGGAGTTATAATCCTAATGTACAACTTGCAGAATAGCCCAACCACTTGCAGAAACATTTTTACTAGCTATTATACTTGCTGTATTCTTCCCTGACTTATCTGCTTCTGCTACATGAACCACCAGTGCCATTTCTGATTTGATAATTGCATGTAGAGAATGAACCATGAAATAAATCATGTGAAACCCCAGCTTTTGTTCTGCTTTTAAATTTTTGTTGACTTACAAAGGAAGCGGATGCAAAGTATTTTAACTGTACAGCTACCTTAGTGTGGAACAAAGGTCTCACTGATGTGAGCTTAATTTATATCCTACCCAGATCAAAACCAGTACACAGCCCATATTAATAGACCCTTACACTACTTTTCAAATGAATGGCATGCATAAAACTATGATCCCAACTAATTTGTCTCCAGAAAACCATGGGCTGGTATAAACAAGACCTTTATTGAAAACAAGACTTGGTCTAAAAGACCATTAAAAAAAAAGTTAAATAGAAGAAAATAGCATGGGCAGTCTTGGCTTCAGTAAGCACACACAGAAAGTCAGAATTAGCCAGCTGTATTCTAAATTACCAAAAATTAAGGTGTAACCTCACCTGCTTTGTGTCGTCTTTAAGCAGCCTTTAAGACACCTATCTGTAACCTCTTTCTGGGGTTCATTATCCACCTTGGGCACAGTTTCTTTCTTGTGACAAATCCGTGTGTAATTTTTGTCGTCACTGTTTTCCCAGAAGGTACCAACTGATGTCTCGTAGCGTATACAGAACTCCACCTTAACTCCATCTTTCTGGTAAGGAGGCACCAAAGAAATCTTAAAGCAGAACTGATCTGTTTCATTACCACAAGAATTGGGCATGAACTCTGCAAGGATGTCGTAATAACTGAGCCAGTTATTCAGTGTCATTCGAACATACACCTGTTTTTCAAAGGATATATTGAGGACTCGTATAATGCCGTTCATACAGGTAATCCCAGGCAGGAGTAGGATTGACTCCAATGTTACTTTCTGCTCTCGCACTTTTTGCAAAAGTTCTTCTTGAGAAGTAGGTAATGTAAACTGCTGGGAGAAAAAATACTCATCCTGAGGGAAAACTTCATCTTCTATATCATTGTCTTGTCCTGTATTTGGAAATTCCCAGGTATCAAACTCTTTAACAGACACGAGATCAAACCCAAATGCATCAGCAAATGAAACTTTTCTTGAGCTGTTGGTGGGAGTATATGCCTCCTCTTCCTCTGAAGTTGAAGAATTCCGCCTTCTGGGACGTGGAGAGAAACGAAGTTTAATGTCAATATTAACATCTTCATCCTCTGAAGTGCAGTCATTTACAGTGGGAACTTGTAATAAGTTAGCCCTATTAATTTGACCAGGTCCTTCAAAAGACTCCATTGGGCTCTCTGATATAAACTGAAAGAGAACTGTACAACTAGTAGCAGCTGATATTTGAGACACTATGATTTAAAACAGGGATTAATGTTACAGTCGACATTGCAAAAGGGAGTCAGGCCTAATAATAGATGCTATGGTGTGTGAGCTATGTTGGTCTTTCTCCATCTGACAGTATTAGGTGTTACAATTTCAATAATATATTTCAAATATTATATTCCCTATTTTTATGCAGCTCTCTGTGTTAAGAAGAACAGCATTTAAAAACTGACTTCTTTGCATTGTTAAATTGCACAAAGCTATTTTTAGATGATCAATTCATGTTGCACAAAAAGTTCATCATATTTTACTACTGAAGAACTATTCATCTCTGATTAGGATGTATACTTCATCATGTAAATAGTTCCTATATTGTAAAATATTCCTATATTTATTTTCAAGGCCATGTTTACAATGTTTTCGCATATAAAATGCCATGTCACATTCTGCCCTGGCTTTATACCATCTGACTCAGTGAGCCCAATACCAGGACTATGCCGGCTTTCTCTAGCTAAGGCTTGGCCATTACAACTTAAATGAACCAGGAATACAATAGAACATTGAGGTGAGTACACTGGAAATGACCTTGCAATGCAACATTGTAAAATGACTGAATTCACCACTAATTAGATCATGAAATCGTCTAGTGCTAGATTGCATTTAGCATCATCCAGCCAAACGGAGAGAAAAGCAACTGAGAGAATTAACTGAGGCAGCCAACTCTGAAACACAAACCTGTACCACACAGCCATAAACAAGAGGAAGAAACACACTGCACTTCTTAAAGGGTGTTCAATTTTTGTGCAAGATGTCTTCCTATGATATGAAATGAAACAGTGGCTTCTTACTCAACTTAGTCAATTAACATTTGGCTTTTACTTTTATGGCATTCCATGCACGGAAAGATTCAGTCTTTACAGAACAAAGATCTTGAACTTATAATCACCTTTTTCCATCACATTATTTAACGTCTCCTATTTCCCTTGGGTCTGTCTGAAAGGGTAAGCCTACACTGTAATCTAATAGTACAGTACAAACTAAGATATATAGCAAGACTATATTGAAATTAACCATGCCAGCCACTGAGAGCATTAGTAGCATCATCACAGAATTCAGCACAGGTTAGAAACCTAATTCTTCATTCAGGACACTTTGAATCCTTCCCCTTGTCATAGACACACTGGTAACCTTAAAGCTCACCTGAGTATGTCTATTACCAGACAGTAAGATGTGTGCATCTTACCACAAATCATCTTTGCTGATGAGGCGTCCTCCCACACCATGAGAGCATCTCCAGGTCTTACCAATGCTCCATCTTAACTCTTCAATAGCCATCCTACCTGCTATTGTAAAAACATTCCTAATTCCCTATCAAACTTTGATAAAATAGCATATCAGAAGAGATTAAAAAAATAGCTTTCTATCATAAACTACACAACTCCTACACTCCAGGGATGTTACTGACATTGAGCCAGTGCTGTACAATGCCATATTTTTCAACAAGAGTCAACAATAAGAGCATTCAAGACTTCTTGTTTAAATACAGATGGTGGTGCTATCCAGTCATGTTCATGACTGTCTAAGAAAGGAGTGAGATCTCCAGAACTTCCCCCACAGAAGAGTCCAAAGTCTTTCTCTGTGGGATCTCAGAAGCACCATGTCTGCCTGCTCCTGCGTATGGCTCTGCACAGAGCTGCAGAGCTGATTTGCTACATGCACATTTTGACTTTCTGCTGTGTGAATTAGGCACAGTTTGGAAAATGAGACTTCTTACTCTAATGGGAAGTAAATTTCTTCTGTCAACATAATCTAAGAAGATATTACTGTAGTAATTATGCAAACAAGGAGAGTTTATTTATGACACAGTTGCCTTAATGGTTACACCTGTTTCTGCAAAAAGCTGTTTCCTCTTTTGCATTCTGTATATTTCTTACAGAAAGCTGCACAGACAAATGCAAACGGAGAGCTAACTTCCCCGGTGGACTGTAGTGGGACATGGAGGTTAGGGCTGCAGGTAAGAGGAGGGCTGCTGACCTACTGTGCTTGGGTGCATCTTAGACCAAGGAAACTTTGAGAATGGATTTCTTTCTAGTTGAAAATGGAAGGAGAAAAGCAGAAAAAGAAATCCCATGGAAGCTAGTATTGCCACTAGGCTGGATGAAAATAGGTAAAAGTCTGGTTAAAGAGGGTTTTGATTTGTTGATTAATTTTGTTGTAATTTTTCTTTTCTTAATGCTTGCTGAAAACAAACAGTGATTTGTCGTGGTCCAGTTCAGCACTAGTTCAGTAAGGGAGAACTCTCCATTGACTTCCGTGAGTATTAGACTAGATATTATACCCAAGCTAATAAACAAATTACTGCATGCTATCATGCTGTGACAAGGGCTGCTTAGGAAGGAAGGATAGGCTGCAGAATGTTCTGAAAACAAAGACATAATCAAAGATGTATTTTGTTTAAATTAAGTACTGTCAGTGATAGTAAATATCATATTATTCTGTGTATCTCTATCTGTCTTGCTAATCAGTGAATTCAAATTCTTACTTCTGTCCTGGGTGCAAGAAACATGGGAGATAGGAAGCAAAGGGGTATTTATTAGTTTAGTCTAAGTGCTACCAGTGAGTGACAAAGTCTTCAGTCTTGTGCTAGTTAGCTAGTTAGAGTGTGTACTTAGTAAAGGCAGTTAAAACAGGAAACAGAAAAATGTTGTATAAGAAATAAACAATATGAAAGAGGGAAAAGAGTCTGTCTTTGTACAAAAAAGAAATACCAGTGGTTATAAGGAGGGAGACCAACAACCACAACTGGGAACAGAGGGAGACCACACTCTTGTTGAAAACAGTGTCCTGTCTACAAGCTTCATCTTCTTCAGTGCAGAGGGGTAGAGGTTTATGTCTGTTCTCCACTTAATTTAGGTCTTGTCTGAAAGTTTGCACTGAGTTAAACTTTGCATAAGAGTGCACATATTTTATCAAAAGTGTATGTAGAGGGAGTTACACCAAATCAAACATAGTTGTACATATAAGGATGGCATTAACACTGTGAAAATAATATAATGAAAAATAATATCATTTGTTCTCTGCATCTTTCAAAACAGTGTCCTAAAATACCTAAATCAGACAACAGAGTAACGATTTCCTTTCAAAGTATAACAGCAGCAGGTAATTTTAGAACATTTTAATGGGACAACTTCTTTAATGACTTCTTTACTAAAGCCTCATTCCTTAATGGTTTTGAACACATCTAAAACAAATGTTGAATCAGGACAAATGGTTTCCAGGTGTCATTAAACACTGTTTAAGTAACAGTGGAAACAACAGATAGAATTAAGACGGTGTAGAAAGTAAGACAGTTCTATATGGGGTAGCCTCTCTATTGAACAGCACAGTAAGTATTACAGGGAAAAACACTGCAGAATTAGCAGGCTTGGGACCTAATTAGACACAAAATGGAGCAACAAAAACTAGAGTAAAATGTTTTTGTCATTTTGTCATCTATTTTTAGCACTGATCAGTTGATCTTTCTTTGCCTTAACTGGAAGGAATGAGGCTATGCCTTTCTGCATCAACTGAAAAACAATTACATCTTAAGAACGGACTAAAGATGAGCAGTATAAAATCTGGTTCCACTTGGCTTCCTAACAGTGTATTCCCTAGTGCCCTATAAAACTGCACTTCTTCAGATAATAGTATTGATATATACATATTGAGATGTATTACTTTCTGCGCTGCTAATTAAAAAATCTATTAGGATAAGGCATAAATAAATTTTCTCCTTGCAGAGAATACTGTTCTAGTTGACTGTTGAATGGTCAAAAATGCTGAATTAGAGGTAGAAGAAATATTTTAAAGGTGATATACTTTAGAAAGAAACATAGATGCCATATTGTGAGAAGTATTTTGAAACAGCAATTCATTCTTAAAGTATGTAGAGCTAAGGAAGACAGTATTACACTTAAGCAAGATTTTCTTTCTAAATTCCATATGACTGTAGTTAAACATCAGTAATAAAGGCTGAGTGAGGACAAAGGCTGCCCTCAATTGTTTTCTGCTCTTCATTATAGATTGTATGCACTGTCAGACCTCATAACAAAACTTTGTCCTATGACTTCAACTGGGCTACTCAGTGACACAAAGTAGAAACCAGATCACTCGTTAAAACCTGTGCTTGTTTTCACAGTGCCAAGCAGAAAAATTGCAGGCTTTGTAAATATATGTATAGAAAAAGAAACATTAGAATTATTGTAAGGGGATAGCCTGGATTCATAAAATCACAGCTAAGTCACTGACAAAACTCTCTTTAACCTAAATTGAAAACAGAGATCCAAAGAGTGACAAAGGAAAAGAACAATCCTTTCACACTGAAAATTCAGAACAGATTACATTACTGGAACAGAATTTCCAAATACTCTGTTATCCTTATTCATCTTTTCAAGAATACTTCATTTATTGACAAATCTACAGGAGAAACTATTTAACTAGTCTGGCTGATAAAGCCAGCCCCTTCTTTTTATGGTGCATTGTGGGAAATCTTAGATTTCTAACTACCCAGTGTTTCAGCAGCTTTGTAGAGAATGGGGCAACAAAAATTATGCTTTTATAAGGTGTGCACAGACATTTGAAGAGGAATCTGTTCCCTGGGTTGGAAAACGTCTGTATAGTAAGAATATAGAGTACTCTTTCCCTGTCTCTCATCCTTCTTTTCAGATAAAACTGAACATTGAGCCAGTGAAGGTTGTTCCTCTAATGTAAAAGCTTTACAGACATTTCAGACAGTGACAAGAGGGTTCCCACAAAGAATAAGGATAAAACAGAGAATTTGTCTTACCTTTTTAGAAGGAAGCTTGATTTGGGGAAGGAGAAAAATTTTCATCTTTATTGATAAAACTCAGAGCAAAATAAGAGTTAACTCCAGAAATAACATAGAGAAAGGAGGAACAAGCAAGATGCCCAGAAGCATGGGATTAATATTTTCCTTGAGGGCATATCTGAAAAAAAAAAATCTTGATCTTGGAGATCACGACTTTCAGCCATTACAAATGTAGGATTTTTTGCTCACCCTTTTATCTTTCATTCCCTGTAGTCTTCTTTACTTACTGAAAGAACTGTTCATCTGTTCATGTATGGATCCCTTTCAACACAATTTTTCCTCTTACTTAGGATTTCAGTTCAAATATCATGCTTTTGACTTTTGGGCTTTTACTACATTTAAATTCCTTAATTCTTCAGACTGGCTTCTTTCAATAACCTCAGTTTCCTCAGTTTCTGAAAACCTGTCCTTAAAATTGAAATCTGTAGTAAGATTATTTTTCTTATTCTTAATTTAATTTGGATATTTGTAGGCACTCAAAATCTAGGTTCTGTGCTTTGTTCTTCTTCAAAATCCTTCAGTTTATAAAGTCACTACTAAAATAGCAGAACATGTGGTTGATTCTGTGTTTCTTTCTTGAAGATATGGGGAAAGGAACACACATTCCTTGTGACAGTGAGCAGCATTTGTTCTCCAGTCCACAACTGCAGTGTTCCATGAAAACACAAATCTCAGTAGAAATAACCTAACAATCTATAGTGAATCCAGTATTCTGAATTGAAATCGAGTTTTTTATGTTATTATTGTAGGAACCCCTCTAGGTATAACCTGCTTACAGTTGCAGCAACACACACGGGATTATTGTAATTAATAGCCTAACATGCCAGATCACACATTCCAGAGCTACTCTCAATAATTTCTGCTATGATTTGGCAACCATTCAGATGCAAATAAGAGAGGAGGAGAACAAACTGGGTAAATTAGTCATCAGAAAGTTATGAAAATCTACCAGTAACAGAAAGATGATGGCAACTTTGGGATGTTCCAGGCTGACAGTTTCAAGTAGGGATAGAGCACGTCAAATGAATGCCTTCAAAAGAAGTGATTGCTGAGACTGAGGACCTAGGAAAAACAGTTAAAAAGCTAACAGTTAAAAATCATGTAATCACTAGTATTTTTGAACAGCCACGGCTATCAAAATACCAGGTACATCCCATTCATAATGATTACTAGAAAAGTGCTCTATTAAAACTTGCAAGCAAGTAGGTGGCAATTCTACTCTGGCACAGAAGAGTTAGATAACCCATATGAACTATAGCATTGCATTGTGAGTATTGTTTTCTAACCTGGAAACATTGTGGCTGCCAACTGAAACATTGGTTGGTCAATTTGAAAACCTGAGACAAGGCTCACAAGTGCCCAATCAAGATGATCCATTAGGATATGAACTTCAAAGTCAGGAGGAAAGGGATTATTTTAATGGATATCCTAGTCTCCCTCTCTCTTTGACAAAACTAACATCTGAAGGGAACAACCAAGGGTTATTTTCAAAACCCATAAGAGCCTGAACAAGAGCATCAACTTCAGCCTTGTAAGGTTAAATCTTTGATGTTATTGCTGATGCGTCAAAATACAGATCTCATTTGTGAATACATATTTTGAACATCTAAAGTGACCCAAAAGAAGAAATACATCCTCTTTCAAAGCTTTCACCATTTTGTTTTGTTTTGCTTTAGAATATATTTAAACATTTAATAGCCTTCCAAGATTAATCTTGTGAGATCCTAGAATCACTGAATCATAGAAAGGTTTGGGTTGGAATGGACCTTAAAGGTCATTTAGTTCCAACTCCCCTGTCATGGACGGGGACACCTTCCACTAGACCAGGGTGCTCAGAGCCCAATCCAACCCGACCTTGAACACTTGTGGGCATGAAGTATCTACAGCTTCTCTGGGCAACCTTTTCCAAGGTGAGATGACTGTCTTGTCCTTAAGAGTGTCAGACCTCAGGAGGCTGATGACCATGTCAAAGTTTGTGCTTTGAGGGTGACAGAGCTCAGCATTCACTGGCTCTGAGTGGCAATTGCTCCCTCAAGTGGTTTCTTGGGTCAGCAGAACTGGTCACTTGCATACTCAACATGAAAGCTAGTTGCACTACCGGGATCAGAGAGTTAATAAGAAAAAAGGGGAGCAATTTATGGTTTGGGGTTTGGGGGTTTTTTTGCTTTAGTTCAATTTCACCAAGAATAGGTACCCTGCAGATATAGAATTTGATAGGAAGTTTCCTTTCACACAGTACTTTCTATTAGCGGGTAAAACAAATGTTTATTGTACTAAATACAACATGTTTGACTAAGTGTAGAACACAGGAACCAACAAGTTGGTTTCAATTTGTTCTGCATATCACTGGAGAGCTGAATCCTTTCGCAACTCTATCTAGGCACCATCAATTTCTCATTAATCATTATGTTTCAATGGGGAACACTGAAGGGTGTTTTCTCAGATTATAACGAAGTGAGAGGCTAACGTCATGGTCTGTTTATCTTCATACTTAACATAGTATAATTATTTTGTATTTTTTTTCATTCAGCTAGAACTTACACTTTGACTTCTGTAAACATAGGCAGTTCGGTTTTCATTGTTAAGGATGTTGACTTAACAGAGTATAAAATAGGAATCTGGGTACATGAGAGCAGCACATTTAAAGTCCAACTTTCATTTCTCCTGCTGGTTTTATTCAGTGGACCAATTATTCAACTGGCTACTTGCAGTAAAAGATCAGAACGCATAAAATAAATGCTAGGTTTCAGGCTGCTATAATGAGTGAAGACTCTTCTGAAACCAATGAAGGAAGTCTAGACATCTGTACAGTAGGAGAAAAAGAAGAAGGAAAACTGGCTCAAGGGATTACACCCCGAATTCCCAGCTCTCACACACATGCCAAAAAGGGTCTTCCTGTGACTGTGGATGAAGGAAGATTTCTGGATAAACCACCTCTATCGTACATAGCTTTGATTGCAAAGGCGATTCTTTCTTCCCCCACAAATAAACTGAATTTAGCTGCTATCTACAAATATATTGAAGATAATTTCCCTTTTTACAGGAACAAAGGTCGAGGCTGGAGGAACAGTATAAGGCACAACCTTTCATTAAATGATTGTTTCATCAAGGTGGGAAGATGTGAGGATGGCAAAGGAAACTACTGGAGTATTCACCCTTCAAACTTAAATGACTTTGTTCATGGGGACTTCAGGCAACATCGAAGGTCACGAAAGCGAGGGCATCAAAAGGAGCTAGAGCACTGCCTTGCTGTGAATTATTTCATGCCATGGGGACACTATCCTTCCTGCCCAGCACCAAATTGGTGTTGCCAAACACATTATTTTCTGGATCCACTGTGGAAAATGCTGTATGCTGACAGACTGCAGTTTGTGCATGAATACCAAAAGTGGAATGTAAACAGTGATTTGATCATGGGGAAGTTTTCACCTCAACGACAGACTGATAAACCACACAGCATTTCTGGGGACTGGTTTTATGGATCTCCTGCCGCTTCAGTTATGCAGCAGAATATTTTCCTAAATATTCAACCAGGTTTCTCTAAT
This sequence comes from Atrichornis clamosus, assembly GCA_013400975.1. Lineage (NCBI taxonomy): Eukaryota > Metazoa > Chordata > Aves > Passeriformes > Menuridae > Atrichornis > Atrichornis clamosus. The sequence continues at coordinate 46,509 of WBMZ01014573.1, forward strand.
CCCCTTTTATTCTTTTCTCAAAAACAGCACCAAAGTGAAGCATTCACACACACCTGTAAGTACTAGAAAGCATTTGAAGTGCAGTAACTTCAGAGGCAGTTTGGGACTCTGTCAAGATACAATATATATATTGCACAGTTTTGAACTTTTGTATATGTTTAAAGACAGCAGGAGAGCTTGCTTACTTATATAAGCCAGTGATTATCCATGTTTATTACCTAAGTGTATTAGCTTTCAAACCATTACAATGAATTTTTAATAATTCTGCTAGTCAATGGCCATGTATAAATTACTTTAGTATAAAAGCAAATCCATTCACACTGACTGCCCAATGAAATTATTTTTAAATTGTTCTGTATTAATCATATTACCGTATACTACAGCTCTATTGAATTCAAATTAATACACATGTATGTGTATTTATAACTATATATTCAAATGTGTACCTCCATATACTTTTACATTATAGTGAGTAGGAAGCATTAATATATTTTTCCTTTGTCATTTGAGAATGTCTTTGAAATGCTACTTGTCAGCTCCCATACTTTTGAAAATGCTGAATTATTCTTTTACTGATTTAATATTATACATTCATTAGGACTCACTTGGCACTACTAATTCTGATGCAGTGTATTGATCCAAAACATCTCTGGACATTTATGTATCTTTAGCGGTTAAGTTGGACACTTGTTCTTGTTTTAATAATTGTTCAGATTAATAAACATTCCAAGTGAAATAGGATTGCAATAGTATCTAAAATATGTTTTAAAGGTCAAATCTGGTTCTTAAATGCATGGCCACATATTAATTAAACTACTCAAATGATTTCTTAAAGGCAACATGACTAATTACAAGTTTACCCATTAGTTGGGTATAATCCATTTAAGAAATTTTCATTTTTCAGATATTTTCACCTATGCAAATTGCTTAAGCTTATATTTATAATTTTAGTTTACATAGTTTAGTTTATATAGTCACACTTATGTACATAGCTACAGAGTATGTGATGATATAAAGTGCTCACTTTAATACACTTTTAATATGTATGTATCCATCCAGCAACTTCATTGTAGCAGAAACTTTTGATCAGGGAATTGTAACAAGCATTATTATGAAAAAAACAAGCTATGCTAAATTATAAAATATCAGAAAAACTTCATTTGAAATACTTGCTCACTGAAAATGTAGAAGAAGGCACTGCTGTGCCTCAGTCACGAAATCCCCTTGCAAAACCTGAGAACTGGACAATGGTGGGGAAGGTGGGATGATGGAGCTGGCTGGATGTGGAGACTGGCTAGAGGAAACAGAGATAACTGGGGTTGGGACAAGGAGCTCAGACATGTTGATCAAGGAGCTGTGAGAAGCCTAAGGAATACAAATTGTGAATGCTAGGCAATTATAACCAAATGAGAATGACAGCTAGGGATGAGAAGAGTCAGGGCACATTTGAGGAATAGTAGGGGGGAAAAGTCTCTGCCTGCTATAATTTATGTACTGGAATGCCTGGGATAAAATTTAATATTCATAGTTCTTTAGCTGTCAGCAAGTTACTTTAAAATTACACAAGAGAACAAGTTACACCTGTTTGTTCTCACTGGCTCCAATAGCTTATTTGCAAAAAAGCTGGTGAAGTAAAAGCTTGTGAAGTACACCTGAGGATATTCCTGGAATGACACAATATCATTTGACTTCATCTTCCCTGCTCAATAAGAATTGGAGGAAGGGAGTGTGGGAGTAAGTGTGTAACATGACACTTTGCTTGAGCTAATGCAACCTATCACTTACCAGGTCATCCCTTAAGCCTGAAGTAACTATTTTACTGGGAAGTAACTATTTACTCTGGGAAAAGAATTGTATCTTACCAGATAAGTGATGATGGCAGAAATGCGGCATGTACCAAACCCTACGCACGCTTCCAGACCTTCATCCCAGTTTCCCGTGGGAATGCAATAATAGGAATTCATATGAAGGAGAAGACATTCTTCTACTCAGATGCTCAGGTTTTATTTGAAGACCACTTTGAAATAGTTCTCATACCACTAGTGATACACATACCATAGCCTGAGAACACCCATCATAGATATTTCCACTCTGATTATGTAGCTCTCAGTATGTTTTCTTATGTTTTTTGTTTTATTCTATGTGGTTTAACTTTTTATTTATTTGTACAGCACCTGCATGCCACACTGGAGGAGGATTCTTTTCATGTAATAAGCAACTATTTAGTTTGTCCTCATCATTCAGTGGGTAGCCGTTGCTTTCTTACTATGTGTAGTTCAAACACTGCTCTGAAGACAAAATTATTCAATCACTATTTTATGATTATTCTTCAAAGCCATAATATAATTTACTTTTAAAACAACCTGAGAGATGAGGAACATCTTGAAGCACAGACCTAAAACTCTGAGGTCAAATGTACACAGTAACTTTGGACATCAAGTTTGTGAAACCACTGTGTAGCACTTTTTGTGCTCAAAGCCCAGCATCCAAGTTCCCATTGGGCTGAATTTTAGCTCTGAGTGTTCAGAATCTTTCAGAAGACAGAAAGCAACAAGGAAACAAGTGACCATCTTGACAAGTTTGATTTTGGTAACTTGTCCTGCAGCAGATGAAAGAGGCAAATCCTGCAGCAGATGAAAGAGGTATCTCCAAGGCAAGCTGCAACTGCCATAATATAGAAGACACTATTCCTTCCTGTAATCCCCAATAGAGTTTGAACTTGTTTAACAAACAATATCCAGCATTTCCTCATTACATGATTTTAATTAATATAGAAGAAGGTCTACCTTGTACCAGAGATATAGCAAGAAAACACCAGACTTTTTCATATAACTAAAGGCAATATCTTAATGCCTTCAACTGAGGCATGGGCCAAGTTATGAATACACTATTTAGACAAGATGCCATTTTTTCCCCTGCCGTAGCCTCTGAAAGCTTGACATTGCAATCTTAATGTATTTTCATCTCAGGTGGGGGAGTAGAGTTAGTATGTCATTCTGTGATGAAAATGTCAAAGTACTAATTTGCAAACAACTTGAAGCAAAAATTTAAAAGCAATAAGAAACAAATCAAGTTGTGTATTTTATCTGGATTCTAAACCTCCAAATACACTTAGCATAGAAAAAGAAATAATTTTCTGATCTTGAAATATAATCCTCCAATTAGAGAGGACATTAGATTTCTGATACAGGAAATTACCATTTAATGAGAAGACAAGAAATGTTCTTGAAAATTAAATGGATTAATTACATGCTTGTACAGGAATGTCTGAGGCAGTACTGAGACTCCCTTAGAAGCAAAAACAAGTTACAGATGCTGAATTACAGAAAACCCAACATGAACACAATATCTAAAAACTGTATATTGAAAACCTTGGCATTTTCCAATTGCAGTGTATTACTGGGGTTGATAAAAACGTCAGGAAGTCAGACTTTTAGCATTTTGACTATCGTCCTCTGTTATACCCATAAACAAGACAGAGGTCATCTTTTTACAGCAGATGTACTTTGGGAGTCCACAGATGTAATGACGTTGTATGACACAAATAGCTGGGATAGAGGTCATGCATGCTCTCACAAATAAAAACTGCCAATTGCTCTCCACCTCTTTTTGCACTAAATAAAACTTTGACCCATATATTTGCTAACACTTTCAATAAACTATGCCTTAATGATGAGCAGTAAGAGAACTAGGCCTCAACACGTGAACTTTTATTCATCATATTATACAGGTAACAATTTTAAGCCAGATAATAACACTGCCTTTGCAGTTGACTTTCACCAGTATATACAAATATTTATTCTAAATGTTTAATAAGACTTCTCTGCCTGCTAAGCACAGAAAGTTAGCATACAGTTTAATTTCTGATACATTTGCTGCCCAGCAAAACTGCTGACTCTGAGACTTGTCCTTTTTCATATTAAAAATAACTGCTGTCCAGGGGCACAAATGAAAGCTTTGTAGAAAAAGAAGCCTCCAAGCCCTCTAGCCACTCAAACTTATGAAAACTAGCTTATGCTCACAAAACAGTTATCCATTTCTTGTACTCCCTGAACAGGTTATGGAAGACAACCTTTGGAGGCAGCAGAAAACAAACACTTCATCCAGTGTGCTGAGACTTGTGTACATGGTTGCAGGAGGATTTGTTGGGTTTGGCCTATAGTGACACCATGAGGGAAAAAAAGAAAAAAAGGGAAACACTCAAGCTTCTCGGAGAGTTGGTGTAATTGGAAATGAGATTATGAAAATGAAAATGTCCCAATCACACAGAAACAATTCAGCATCAATACAGGACATGGCTGATGGCTGACATGACAGATATGGCTGACTGATCTAAATGTGCCCTCCTGTAGCTAAATTTTTGAATTTCTTTGAAGTGTAATTTTAACTAGGATCTTCCTAGTTAATCTGATAATATGATCTGTGTATGTTAAAAATATGAAAAAAATGTAACAGTCCTAATCTATATTATATACCAAATAGCTATAATCATTTATAAATGTAATTCTTTCTGTGTAAGGATTAGTGTCATGGCAAATGGATCATGCAGACATGGGTCAAACTACACAATTTTTGTACCATAAACCAAGTTTTGAACCTTTTTGTCTATACTGACGCCTGACCAGATGCATCCCAGCATGTGAGAAATATCCAAGAATAGCCTCATGAAATGGCTGAAAGCCACCGTAGCAGCCATGGACCACCTTGCCTCTGTGATATGTTGGCATAGAGGATATGACTGAAAAGAGTTGGAGGTCAGACTCTCCTGAGATCTTTAAAACTCTTTTAGTCTGTATTTACACTATGTTTAATAGGATGTTAGATATGACGTCCATGAATGACTTCCCTGTGTCTTACCTGTTCCCAGTACAACTGAGAAGCTGGTCAGCTGCATTAGCTATTTCATCCTTCCATTCTCCTCGTGCTCCCTTCAGCATTTACTCCGTCCTTCTGTGTCTGTGTTCCTTTGCTGTCTTTCAGTTCCAATCTGAACTTTCCACTTCAAGTTTTCCTGTGGCCCTACTCTGTTACTTTCTTATGTATGGCTCAGCTAACACTGTCAGAAAAGAACCCTGGATCCCCATATTCCCAGTTCATCACAGACAGAATGAAGCTTGTGTCAAGATACTGGAGTAAGATTTTAACTCCTGTAAGAATAATGTAGAAAGACGCTCCAGTGTTCGATTCTGGTTCTACCAACAACCATGAAAAAAAGAACTAATTTCATAGGAAACAACAGACCATAAATAATCAAAACTCAGGCTTGCAAATTTTATTTCTATCATAAGACCATACTGTACTAATTTTCCTCTGTGCCTGACAGAATTCTTAGCTCAATCTATAGTAAATTTGACTCAACCTCAAAGCTCAGCAAGGAAAATCTCACTTAAAGAACTTGCTCCTGGGAAGTTCTTGTCTCCAGATAGAGTTGACAGCTATTCAAAATCCCTTTGGAGCTTTCAACACTTAGAATTTTTATTTTACTGTTTTAGCATTCATTTAGTAATGTGTTTTCAGCACATAGAGCTTACCTACTCATGTCCTTTGAAGACAGCATGTAGTTTACACTGTGCTTGTGAAGTATTAGTGTGTCTAAGGTCTGTTATGTCTACAGCTGAAAAAAACCATCTGATCAGCTGGAAGCAAGACAAAGTGCCAGGCCTGCTGGATGTTTAAATGTCTGCCTCTCTTCAAGTGAAGGAGTAGAAAAATAATGGTGGAAACCTCAGCAGCAGGAAAAAAAATCAGGTAATTTTCAACTTGTAGTGAAAAAATAGCATGAGAACAGGCATATTTTACTGAGTATTCATTTTGTTTTAGAGCGGGAGACATTTGCCTTTTTAAACAGTGAGTTGCAACAGAAGAGTTTTCCCATTAGTAAGAAGAAAGACATCAATCTGCTTGCTGGAAAAATGTTTTCATGTTTCCATGCTGCCCAAATGGGTGTAAGAGAAAGCTTTAGTAAAGATATGACTCAACAAAGCCATAGTAAATTAAAAAAAAAATGGCACCTCCATGCATCAGTTTGTATATACTTAATTTTGCAATTAGAGAGGGAATAGAGGCCCATCTAACGTGTAACAAAAGCTGTCCCGCTCTCCATGCCCAGAAGAGCATAGTTCTGCTTCCAAAGAGCTACTCAAGTGACATACCAGAATTTTGGACACGAGAAACAGAAGTTTCACCCTAAATAAACTCATTTAATATGTAATTCAAACGGTTTGCTGTTGTAGATGCCAAGTTTAAAAGGAAAGACACATTTTGCATCAAGCATTTCAAGCAATCAAGCAATCATCTTGCCTGGTGTTGATGTTGACAGATTGTGCTGGTTTTGGTTGGGGTAGAGTTAACTTTCTTCACAGAGGCTGGTATGGGGCTGTGTTTTGGTTTTGTGCTGAACACAAAGCTGATAAAATAGAGATGTTTTTGTTGCAGAGCAGGGCTTGCACAGAGTCAAGGCCTCTTCTGCTTTTCATGCTGCCACGCTGGCAAGGATGTTGGGGGTGCATGGGAGGTCGGGAGGAGACACAGCTGGGACAGGTAACCCAAACTGATCAAAGGATTGGTTATTCCAGACCGTAAGATATCATGCTCNGACCGTAAGATATCATGCTCACTATATAAAGTGGGGAGAAGAAAAGGGGGATGTTTGGAGTGATGGCGTTTAGCTTCCCAAGTAACCGTTACATGTGATGGGGCCCTGCTCTCCTGGAGATGGCTCAGCACCTGCCTGCCCATGGAAAGCAGAATTAATTCCTTGTTTTGCTTTGCTTGCACACATGGCTTTAGCTTTCCCTATTAAATTGTCTTCATCTCAAGCTGTTTCCCAGCTTTACCCTTTTGAGTCTCTTTCTGATCCCACTCATGGAGCAGCAAGCAAGCAGTTCTGTGGGGCTTGGTTGCTGCCTGGGGTTAAAGCATGACACAGATGTATATGTATTTCTGTACTGCAAATAGATTAGACGTAGCCATATGTGCTCAGTCCAGACTTATTAACAGCAGAATTTGAAATTCCATTTTAAAAATAAGCATTTAAAAATTAAAAAATATAGTTAGAATACTGTACTGTTTCAAAAGCCAACACATTAAAAAAAGTCTAGATAACAATTCAAAAGAGCAGTATCTTTATAGCCTTAGATATACAGATCCACTATAGGGGGAAAATTTATTATCCTTCTTTGCTCTACGTTCATAAAAATTCTGAAGCTATGGATCACAATCCAGTCTGTTACAGGCTTATGGAATTATTAATGATTCTAATACACAAGCAATATGCTGGGGTACCTCATATGACAGTAATATATGTAAATACTAAGGACAATAAAAATATCTAAATAGTCATTTAAAGAATCCATTAAATGAAATGGAAACAGCACGTATTCCACTCTTCCCAACCTAGATTCGACAAATTACATTATTTTCTTTCTAACTTGAACTTTCTAAAAATATTTTCATTATTATCCTTATGTGTAAAACCAGCAAGTAAAATTACTGAAAAAAGAAAAAGTTGTAAAAGAAAACCATTGGAATCAGAGATTATTCTAAATCTGGAGACTGTAGGAGTTTGAGAAAAGCCTGCAGACACTTCAAAATGGAATTCGTCTGATAATAGTTTCTAAAAAAGTTCATGAGAGTATTTTTACAGAAAACATATGTAAAATGAATTTGGTAATATAGCAGAGTTTAGAGTGTTAACAGAGCAATGTTGCACATGAACTAATAGCATATTTTCAGTACAAAACACATTTTAAGCAGCTCAGTAGTAGGCTGTTGAGATTGTTTATCTAATATAGAAATGTTTTCAGACATTTGCAGTATATGTGTGTCTATGTGTGTGTGTGTGTGTGTGTGTGTTTGGGTGTGTACAGAAACACCTGTGCATACTTGTGAATGATCAAATTCCCATCCTTAAATGGTTTATAACATTGCAACAACTTGAACAATTTATAGAAGAAGTATAGTGGGTGTAAAAAGCACATCAATGATACCCTAGTTGGCTGCCTTCACTGCTCCTCATATTCATGACAGAAAAGCTAGATATGTATAGATAATTATCCCATTATGTTAGTAGTACTAATTCAAAGATGAGATTAAAAACTGTAATTCTGTTTAATCCCTATAGCCTGAGACACAATCAAAGAAAAAAGGTAATGAGAATACAACTCACAAAGCAGATGTAGAAATAATGTCATAAGGGATACTCCATCAGTTAAAACCTCTAGATGTACATTTGATTGCTGCAGATGAAGAAATCATTGTATAAAACATCAAGCACCAGGTTCACAGACAATTCTGAAATGCAAAGCAACAAATTAAAGAGCACACAGTAAGAGTCAGAATCAATCAGGACAAAATTTATGTCATGCTTGAAAGCCTTACTAGAATTCATACAGCAATGCTTCAGTTAGTAGATCTTTTGTTAATTGAGATACAACAATACATACCAAAATTTAGTAAGAAATGGCAGATGTGCCACTAGCTGATAATTACTTTGCAAATCTGAATCAAATAATAGCTTTCTAACAATTAGAGTAATCATAGTAATTTTAAGGGTGGAGAGAACAAGGATGATATCAAGTTTGCAATATAAAAAACTGGAATTAATACTTGAATAATCTCCATCATTAATCAAGAAATAAATCCATCTTGCAAGTGGATTTCTTGAGAGCAGTTAATAACTGCCATCACACTTTCCTGAGCCTGCAATCCAAATATAGATAGAAGAATGACTGATATTAGTTGTCTAAAAGTGACAATTCCCTTCTGAATATCACCAGAACATGTGACCTGTATAATATGAAGTTTTGAAGTTAAATGATCTTATAAGGAAATAATTCAGCAGCCAGCTTGATGACTACTGTGCATCACAATCATAGAGACATAAAGACTTTGGTAAACCTGTTATACTTTCAGATAAGATTAAAAAATATTATTCATTTCTGGTGTGTATTTATTAAATTAAAAATCAAAATTTGTTTTCCACCAATTTCAAAGCATTTAACTGCATTCCAATTATATCCAAAAGATTTAAACCCCAGTTTAGAGGAGGATGCACCACCCAACAGGTCATGGGATATTTCCCAGGCACACTGATCTTCCTGCAGAAGCTGTTCCCTCTATATTGCAAAGCTTTGGAACACACAGTCAGTAAAAGTTAAACTAGATGTTGTATGTTCCTACAGTCCAGTGGCAAAGGGCAGCTTCCTGCAAGGAGGGATGTCTGAAATGCAGTCCCTGCTGCAGCACATCCTTCTCTATTCACTCCAAATACACGGTAGGGGCCAGATAAGAGATCTCTCTCTGCCTTTCAAACAGGTTTTATAAACATGCTCACAAAAAACAGACTCTCACTCATTATTTTCCTTTCTCCAGTTTTCTTTCCTCTTTGTTTCAGACTATAGTCAAAATGGACTGTATTCAAGACAATCTTCGGGTCTTCTAGAGACCTGACTTCGGAATGTTTGGGATTGCTGGCAGCACTGCAGCTTCTTAAGAAAAGAATCTAAGCAATAGAAAATTTTTTTAGAAACCCAACAAAACAACAGAAAAACTACTTTGGTAATGATAGCTCTGAGAACACAAAGTCGAATTTAATTTGTCACATAAATATTATGGTTTATTTTTTCCCTTAATAGCCTGTTCCTTAACTCATGGAAGTCAGCTCTGACTTTTGTGCCAGTGTAAATGACTGTGAAAGGCAGTAGAGAACAGGTGCAATGTATAACAGTGAATACATTGTTTTACGGACTCAAAAGACGCTCAAGTGTTTTTTAAAATCCATCACCAATGTGCAATCTGACAAACTCCAGAGAGGTCACTGGCAGTTTGTATATTTGGGGTATCAAACATTTCAAATAATTAGCATGGGGAAAATGTATGAATGTGAAAGCAAAGTCCTATATCTCAGTGACCAGAAGACATCTCTTCATATAGAACGAGAACAGATGAATTAAACTCTGCTGGAAAAAACCAAGGTGCTTGCTAAACCTTTGGAATTAATAAAGTAATCTACTAGCAAACAAAAGCAAAGACAAGTTTCCAGGATCCAACATGCCAATGAATTGTTTCCTAGAATGGAAGTTTGATGTATGCACGTGAGAAGCAACTGAAACGGCTAATTTTTCTAACTCTACTTCAATAGAATACTGTCACTTAAAAGACCAAAGAAGAGATATGGCCTAGCATGGGCAGTGGATGTTACTGTGAATTTATGCTGTAATTTAAAGAGTACCCTACAAGAAACAAATATTGAAAGATGAAACAAAATTTTAATGCTACTGGAAAGCACAATTTTTTTAAAGCAATTTTTTTTCCTGAAAACTATTACAGCAGCTATTCTGAAAAGCAAAACTACCCTTTTGTCTGCAGGATGACAAACTTCTCCATAGCATCTTAACAAAATACCTAAGAGTTTTCCTCATTAGTGATTGACTCTTCCAGGCAAAGTACACCTGGAATGTATACCTATTGCAAAATAATGTGTCCAGGACTTACTGAAGGGTGCAAGACAGTATCAACACAAATTGTGGACCTCTGTGGCTATATAAGTGAAGACAATAGATTCAAATATAATTTTATTAATTTTCATGTTCTGTGACTTACAAGAGGAGATGGACTAAATGAAGGGTTTTCTGCACCTGCTACGTTGAACTGTCTATTTTCTTAACTACGTGGCAGAAATGTATCCAACACATGCAATATACCTGTCTTTTTCGTAAATATATCATTTGACAAGTGAAACAAACCATTTCCATGTTCCTAAAAGTGCCAACACCATGTTTTTGAATAAAAGAAGGATCCAAAACGTGTTAGCTCTGGTTCAGTGCAAATCTTCTCACAGGTTTTTTTTTCTTCCAGCCTCTTGGAGGTATTTCAGGTCAGGTCAGAATCTTGAAATAGCATCAAATGATACTGATTGATTGGAGGAGTCAAAAGGATGCACGTCATGAGGGAAAGAGAAGTAAGAACAGCATGCATACTGAAGACTGGTAACAAAAGAAATACTCCCAAATTTGTAGAATGGGATCCAATGAGGGTCAAGATTAACATGACTTTCCAGGGATGCTGAAGTGAAGAGATGTAGAGGACAACAGCAGCATGTGGGTGTATGTTTCTCACTAAAGTTTTCCTGTATATTATCTCATCAACTGACTTAGCATATTTCTGGCCATTTGTGGCATTTTCCTGTGCCATGGCAGGACTCCAGTCCTGGTTGCAGTGCATCCTTTCCCTGGCAGCTGCCTGCTCAGAAACAGACCCTGAGAATGGCAAGAGCTCTTCCTCTTTCTTCTACGTCCTTTCAATTGATGTCTCTGAGAATTTTTCTTCAATATGGACTTGGATTTGGAAGGCTACATGAGTTTCTACTGTTTGTTCTTTATTAATATTTTGCAGTTATCATACAGGTGTAAGGAGAATTGCAGGAACCAAGAAGAGGACTTTTGAAAAACAAGTTTTAAACAGATGAAGCTACCACACTGAGCCTGTGAAAGGTATGGGGGCATTTGTTCAGTGAGAAGACAAACACTAAAGTGAAGAGGGATAGGCCCTGGAAGAAAGTCTGTCCATTCCTGAATCAGAGAGGTTGTTCTCTCTGGTTTATCACAGACTCCAGCTGCCTCTCAAAAACCTAGTTCAGTGAGGAGGAAATGTGAAAAGAGAAGAATGACAGTGACCTGGCACAAGCAGGAGCTGAGCTACTGCATTCTCACAAAGCTTCATCACTACTTTGGATCCATCACATCAGTGGTGTGAGTCAGTGAACTGGAGACAGTGCTCAGAACTCAGAACTCAGAAAAAGTACAGCCTCACAAAATGGTGATCTGCAGCTCTAATGGAAAAGCTATATATTAGATAATGTCACAGCCTGTCAGACCTGTGACCTTTAATTAAACTATGTGCAATCATGCTTTTCAGTCCTCTCAGCAGTGATACTCAGCCCAAAGTGAGATATTTTCAGAGGCAGAAGGTTGGTTGGCAATGGGTTGGAAGGGGGGATGCTAGGTCAATTTTTCTGAGCTTCTGGATGGGTCTGGGTGAATCAATAACATCCTGCTATTCCAAGTTGTGCCTTATATCAAGTCTTCTTCATAGAGGCAAGTGACAAAAGACTGACACAAGAGACTGAGATGCAATTCTTTTGTGCATTGACCATGTCTGAAACAAGATACTGGGTGATGTTGGCAGTCTGCATAAACAACAGTCTAAATAACAGCTCTGAGAGTATCATAGAATGATCTGGAAGGAATTGTAAAGGTCATTTATTTCCAACATCCCTGTCAAGGGCAGGGACACCTTCCACTAGACCAGGTTGCTCAAAGCCCCATCCAACATGGTCTTGAATGTTTCCAGGGATGGGGAATCCACAGCTTCTCTGGACAACCTGTTCCTGTGTCTCACCACTCTCAGAGTAAAAAATTCCTTCCTAATAACCAATCTAAACCTCCTCTCTTTCAGTTTAAAGCTATTACCCCTTGTCCTGTCACTATGTGCTCTTGTAAACAGTCCCTCTCCAGCTTTCTTGCAGGCCCCTTTTAGGTATTGAGAGGCTTCTCTAAGGTCTCCCCAAGCCTTCTCTTCTCCAAGCTGAACAACCCCAACTCTCTCAGCCTATCTTTATAGGAGACGTGAAGTGCTACAGCCTTCTGATCATCTTCATGGTCCTTCTCTGGACTCGCTCCTACAGTTCCACATTCATTTTGTGTTGGGGACCCCAGAGCTGGATGAAGTGGGTTCTCTCCAGAGCAGAGGAGAGAAGAGAAATAACCTCCCTCGACCTGCTGTCTACACTGCTTTTGATGCAGCCCAGGAAATGGTTGGCTTTCTAGGCCACAAGAGCACGTTGCCAGATGCTGTCAAGATTTTCATCAACCAGCACCTCCAAGGCCTTCTCCTTAGGCCTGCTCTCAATTCATTCTCTGCCCAGACTGTATTTGTGCTTGGGACTGCCCAGACCCAGCTGTAGGACTTTGTTTTCTTGAACTTCTTGAGGTTCACATGATACCACCTCTCAAACTTGCCGAGGTGCCTCTGAATGGAATCCCTTCCCACTGGTGTGCCAACTGCACCACACAGCTTGGTGTCATCAGCAAATTTGCTGAGGGTGTACTCCGTCCCATGTCACCAGCAAAGATGATAACCAGTGCCAGTCTGAATACCAGCCCCTGAGAACCTCGTTACACTGCATGAATGTAAGTCTGTTTAAATAGATGCAATTCATACTGCATGGGGGAACGACACGTGCAGCACAATAACATCCTTCTTTCCCTCAGATTTCTCAGCATCAGTTCCCATTCCTTCAAACGTTGGTCACTTGCTTAGAACTGTCAGTAAGGGTTGTCTTTGTTGCAAACTGTAGTGGTAGGTTTCTTTGGTGACATGGTTGTCAAGCTTTGGAAATAACTGAAATTCCTGTTTCACTGGAAGTTGACTGACAGGGTGCCAGGGTATGACTCTAACCTACACGAGAGGCACTCTTTCCCATTATCACCATGAAACCATGAGCCCCTGGATTTTTTCATATAGCTACCATAAGAATTAGCTTGCCAAAAAAAAAGGGCTTAACAGTCTTACGCTAAAGGTTAATGCTCTTGTGAGAGAATTGAAGAATAAAAGCATTACCAACAATAAGAGCATTACCAGCACCTTCACCAAAAGCCATGCATCTTCCTGCAAAATGTAGTATGTCCTAAAATTCTTTCCAGATGGTCCTGTTTGTCAATGAGTTAAGTACATGCTGATTTAGGGACACATTTTCTACATACTTATCTCCCATTTTTGTCATTTGCATGCCTAAATCCATGTGCAATGCACTGTTAATTTACCCTATAGTGTTCCCATGGAACATAATCTGTATGCACATAAAATATCAACGTAATATCTAGAGATGAAATCCAATGAAAACAGTTTGCTATGAAATCCGGTCTTTGTTCCCTCATTTTTCCACTTCACTGATTGTTGCTTTTTCCAAGTACTCCTAGAGATCCCTTGGACAACCCCACATTATGCCGCATTATAACTTTATTTGGGAAATAAACTAAAAAGTATTTTTTATACAACCTAATTTCCCATAATTCTTGGGATGATGGTAAAATGGTTTTTCAGGAGAGAAAATGCTAATCAATTTTATTTCAAAAACACATTGAAATTCCACATAAATTGGTGCCAGAGTGCAAATGCTTCTCAACTGGGAATGGAGAGGGAGGGAAGAGAAATATATGCCAACTCAATTTAATAGGAAGGATGTGAGATACGTTTTATTTGAATCAAATACTATTTAGCAACTTAAGCATCCGGAGCACAACTGATAACTTGGGTAAAATGTATTGATTTCTGTATTGATTTTTCTAATATACCTTCTCTGTGAGGGAGTTATAACCAAAAGTAGCAAGTGACTCAGCTAATGCCAGCTCTAGGTAGTGTGCAGATGTTCAGATATGCAAGATGGGTCATTGCTGAACTCCAGAATGTGACAGGTCCTTATCTTCCACTTGGAGGCAATACATGGTATTGGTGTCTTTCTCTCTTGGCTTGCAATGTTTGAATTTTTTTTCAATATGAAACTTCTTACACATTTTCCATTGCTATGAACAAGTGGCTTTGTTCATAAACTAGATGTATATATGGATTAGATAGTATATAGCTTTTATACTACTATACATTAACCTTAGGATCAAGCATATAAAACCTTTTTCTGCAGTCCCAAAGCTGATTCATAACTTGAAATAATACACAGGACCACATAAAATACCTGTGGATTTCTGGTCAATTTATTTCCAAGAATAGCACTGAAACTCTGCAATGTTTGCCACTCTTTCTGAGAAGTTTTATATAAAATGATAGAACAAAAATCTTGCACTCTCGAAAACACTAGAACTTCTGCCATTGCCTTCAATCAGAATTTCCTGGGCACAAAGAAAATTTGTTCCTGAACTCACAGCAAGTTTTACTTTTATAGAATCATAGAATATGTTGAGTTGGAAGGGTCTCATCAAAATAGTTTAGTCCAGCTCCTGGCCCTGTGCAGGACACCCCAAGAATCACATCACATGTCTGAGAGCATCGTCCAAAACGCTCAAGCAGTACTTCCTACTGTTGGTTTTAGCATTGCAGTGTGCTTTCTTAAATTCAGAGCATAAGTTTAGAGCACAGTCACAAAATATAGCTCAGAAGTAGATTAAAAAAAAAAAAAAGACTAAAAAAATCCAGTAAAGGCAACATTGAGTTACACTGAACATTATAAATATTTGCACAAAGGAAGTAACACTTGAAACATGCTTTCAGCAGTAGGAACCCAGACTCTAAGTTTCAACTCTAAAGGTCCAAGTATAGAGTCTGGAATGAAGAGTATTCAGGGCCCTCATAGTCCTTTAACCAGCTGTCCACAGGATTTTCTGCATGTCCTCACTGTGAAGAGGGAGTTGATGCTGCTCCTCAGATGGCAACTGCCACAAAGCAGAAGAGTTGGGCCAAATAGGTAAATGGCCGCACTATGAGAAGATTTTGTCTGTCATATTCAGACATTTTTTACTGCAATTAACAGAATGGAGAGAAACAGTCCAAATTACACTACCTTTAACACTCTTATGCCCAAGGCATCCAGATGAAACACTCCATAAGGTAGCACAGACCTGATTCACGTCAAGGCTCTTCCAATTCCAGAAGTAAAAATTTACCCTGAGATTTATTCGGGATTGCTCAGAAGCAACTCCTTATCTCTGGCACAATGTTAAAAGAAATGTGGCATCCTATGACTCTAAAAGATATGCCCTGGGAATACATAGTTTGAAAAAATCCCCAAAGATTATGTATTTGCCAAAAATAAAAGTGGACAACAAAGACGAGTTTGGCCTGCTGCACTCCCGGCACCACGGGCTGCCTCGAACCTCCGCCAACCGGAACTGTGCCACTGTCAGTGGATCACCTGCGCAGGGAGCGGCGCATTTCGGGGGCTGCGCGGGGACCACAACTGCGGCACAGCCACCACCGCGCCAGCGGCACCCGCGCACCGCCTCCGCTGGCGCTGCCGAGCCCCGCCCCTCAAAGTTCCCTGTTATTCTACAAAAACAACAACAACAACTGAAACCCAAACCAAACAAACAAAAAAGAATTTTTCTGTTAAGTGCTGTCGAATCCTAGACTCCTTCCCGGCCCGTCCCGCACAGGCTCACCCCCCGCGCCCGCGCTAACACGGCGCGCAGCAACTCACCCGGGGCAGGGCCCGGGGCGGGGCGCCTGCGGCCCGCCCGCCCTGCGCCACCGCCG
>WBMZ01014575.1:0-30079 GCA_013400975.1 Atrichornis clamosus
TTTTTTTTTAATTTTAAATCATACTTTAGACACTTGTGTTTTCATTTCATGTTCATTCTGAAAGATACTGTGTTCTTTGCTTTGGGCTAGTGACAAGATTTACTGTTTTCTGTGATAGCATTATCAGTGGGCTATTCCACCCTGATAACCTGCAACACTAATAGGTTGATAATGATGGCTTAAACTTTACGCTTTTGTAAGCAGTGTAGGCTTCACTCACCTTGTTCAAGTGGCTGGCTTTTAGTTGAAGTAGTTTTCATCTTGAGTGCCTCCCTAACAGACATGTCACAGCAGGAGCCTTTGTTAGTGTCTTGGTCACTGTCAGCCTGATCACTGTCCCCATGCCCGCTGTCCCTCAAGCTGGCTCTTTCTGGATCCTTGAACGTGGAGCTACTGAAATACATATTAAAAAAAAAAAAAAAAAAGAAAGAAAGAAAGAAAAAAGAGAGAGAGAGAGTTGTATTTACTTGTTCTAAGTTGAATTGTACTCTCTGGCAAAGCAATTTTGACAAGAATGCAAATGGGGAAGCCAAGAAAGTTATTTAATAGGCCTTACCTTTGAACAAACTGCTGCCTGCTGCCCATGTAATTGGGCTCTGCGGGAAAATTGTCTGTCTGTGAAAGAGAAGGAAAAAAATACGTATAGTTGTACACTGGACAAATCTCCTGCAGAGCAACAAGATTTCCTAGAGGAGAAATGATTAATAATTCAAAATTTCCCTTAATCTTCAGATTTGTACATTTTAATTAAATTGGAAAATGCTGGCATGTAATTATGTGCTCAGAACAATTAAATGATTCCGGTCCACAAATTACCTGCTAAAGTAAACAACGAGGCTCCAATAAGTGGCATTCTGTGTTAGGAACCTGACAGATGACACTGTTTATGTTTTTTCATTAGATAGATATTAAGACTGATGGTTATTGAAAATGAGAGAAAAAATTACTTTTGCATATTAAAAAAGTGAATTATTCAATAATACTAATTTTTAATCATAATTACATCATCTACTGGGATTCTGAAACTTACTGCTGCAATACAGTTCAGTAAAATGCTATATTACACTTGAATTGAAAGAAACAAACAAAAAATCAAGAAAATTTATGGCTGATTAGCTGTGGAGTTTCTTAGATGCTGCTGAAAAAATGCAAGGATGAAAATATTTGTATTTTCTCTCTTTACTTTTCATCAGTATTAATAGCTGTGTCAGAATAATGAGAGCCACACAAGCAAACAAGAACATTAAATGATCACTGTTGACAAGTAGTTTTTAAAAGAAGATACTTTCATTAAGTCTGTCATGTGTATATTTTTAGCAGCATGAGCCAAGTAACTGTAGAAGCAGAAGTATTAAAAGGATCCAGACCAACATGGAGGCCTGCCAAAGGGAACTGAATTCCCCTTGTATCATTAGCTGAAGTTCTTTGGGAGAAAGAGAGACTGCATCATTCAGAAAACTCCGCATACTGTACATTCACGCACGTCACTGCTTCTTGCAGCTGACCTAGCGACAGAGCTCCCACTGTTTTCTGCATCACTTCACATCACACCACGATGCTTCGCAGCAGCTCCAGGTTTCGCTGCAGCATCCAGCGGGGCAGTATCCGTAACACAGGCAGCGCTCAGTTAATGGAGCTGAGGCCCCATGGTTTAATGTCATACAGCAAGTGCTTACACAAGTGACTGGTCTCCTGGATATTTAGTTTTCTCTGCCACTGCCCACACCGTTTTCTAATCTTTGTTTTGGTTTTATCAGTAGGAGATAATTAGAAATATTTGCTACTTGTTGTATGGTTGGACTATTTGAGCTTGGAAAAGAGACATGAGGTTTCATCCGAAATTTAAGTCACTGCTGGTTGCAACAGAAGTTAGGCAGACACCTGCTACTCCCAAGAGATTTGTGAAATAGATGTGCTTGTATACCATGGATATCTTTTGTGTTTTAGAAGAGGGATGGAAAATATAGAACCATCTTCCGCTGTCAACACACACCATACTTTCTTCTAGTTTCTAAATCCTTGAGTTCAAAAATTAATATTATAACACACATTATGTTCACATCCTGATGAGCAGATCCTGGTTTTAGTATATGCAATTAGAATAAAAGTTTGTCATTACATTTAGTATGTATCAAGTTAGAAAAACAAACATTGAAAACAAGAAAAAAAGGATGTGTAAAGATAATTATTTCAGCATTCTTATGTGTAATCTCTCAAATGCAGCACATCATATTTTGGTAGCAGCTGTAATTCTGCCATTTATTCTGTTCTTCTCACAAATGTTAGACTAGTATCTCTCTTTTGTGCAGCAAACCTACCTCATATACCATCATTATGACATGCACAGAGCCCAACACTTATCAACCTAAATAAACCTTTACAACTGCAGACTTCCTGTCTATTTGCTATGTCTAATATCTCAAATAGAGATATCCAGGAAAACTGACCTTATGCTTTTACTAACGTAAGACATCTGTCTCCTCCTAAACACAGCTGCTACTAGAATCAACATTTCCATTTTTCATGACATTGGCAGTCAAAATGCCTGCTATAAACTGCTTTTTCATCAATTCTCTGCCATTAGGAAAGTCAGACTTTTGCCATGAAAAAAATTATATCTCCTCCTTTTTGATGGTGCTAAGAACTTAACTATAAACTGAACCACTGTAAAAACTGGTCATACTTTTGTCTCTGCTTTTTCATAACAAAAAAGCATTTCACACATCCTACATGAGCCAATACATAGATTTTAAAATAGAAGCTACGACCATATCTTAGCTGCTGTCCAAAAAGTGGGAGTTGTTTCTGAGAAAATCTGTGCTTATGGCAATCATTAATGACCATTAACTAGACAATAATTTGACCAATTTCCTTCATACTGTATTTTGCAGCAGTACAATGAGTTGGGTGCCATGTTACAGCAAGTTCATCATTACAACAGAACAAATATAAGTGCTTGATGACCATATACAGACACAGAGCTCAGAGTTGAATACTATTTTTTCTGCTTTAAAAGTATTAGTCCTTCTATGAATTATGAAGGTATGATGTCTGTGTTGAGCTGTAACAGAGCACTCTGAGATACAGGCAGCAAAGGGAGAATTGTTTAACGTATGACAATATCTATTTTTAAAATCATGATAATTTAAAATTTAAAAAACCATTTAATTTTAAGGAAGAATCTTAGAAATGTAAACATCTGCTTCACAATGGATTAGAGAGAGATGAACGTCTAACTGCCTTAACTCCCTTAAACTCTTTTTTTTTTTTTGTAATCCCAGTTGAAGTGAGAGGTCATATACTTAAAATTTTTACACTTTAACGTTTATGGAAGTGATATTACATATTCCAGCTCATGCATTAATCAAACCTCTTTACATTGCATAGCTGTAACTCTAAGAAACGAGTACTACTTTAAAAATCTCAAAAACCTCTTTTTCTTCTCTGGATATACAGCCTTTTCTAGGATAACAGAATCACCAAGCCTCTGGACCTCCAATTTTAAGGCAGGTTTCAGTTCACCTGCAGAAAATCACCTAAAATCTAGTCAACTACTCTAATCACCCAAGACTCCTCAATGTGCCTTACAGACATACTAAATAACTCATCGCATTCTGGTCATCCGGCATTAGGTACATAATACTACTGGAAATTACTTTCACCAACAACCACAGGGAAATCTAGACAACCAGCAAGGTGTCTGGTGTAGTAGCTAAAGCTGCATAAGGTGCATCCTGTCAGAAGTGAATTGCATGGAATTGCAATCTCCTGGTAAATAACCAAAAATTATTCAAATGCCAGAGCCATTAACTTCTTGAAGAACAAAATAAAGCAAACTCCATCCTCCCCCTCTCCCAAAAAGTCTCCAGGAACAATACATCTCTAAATTTACCAGAGTTAAACAGTAAGGAATGTTTTCTATCTCTGTGATTCAAGGTTGAGGGCTGGATAATCAATTAGATCACCAGGTACCACAACACAGCTTCTTCAGTAGCAGGACAAATGTTCTCCAAAATTAAAGCAGAAACAGAAATGTCCACTGCCCCAGTTAGACACTGGAGAATTAAAGTCTGAATTAGGTACCAACCTAATTGTCCAAAACTACCTTAGAGAAGAGGCCCTAGTTTTATGGCTCATTTTCACAGAGTAGTGGAACCAGCGCATCTCTAATGAGAGCATGCTGTTAATCCATTCAACAGATACTCTTTTTTTGGCAGTTGCTACAACAGAACTTACAAATATATTCTTCCTTCTATCTGTTCTAATATGTGATTTTAGATTATGTATGAAATTTTAGGAACCTTGTCATTAGTGTAATGCTACTGGAAAAATATCTGAGGATTTCTGTACACACATTTAATACGGCTTTCTCAAAAGGAAAACCATTAAGAAAAACTATTTTAAAAGAGGTCAGAATGCATAGAAACCTTTCAAAAGCTACCAATTTTTTTTTTTAAAGAGTGTTACTATCTTTCAGAAAATATCTCGTATTTTCATTTTGTAACCTTTTGCTTCAGTGAGTTGAGGAGAAGAAAATAAAAGAACAGGAAAATTCAACCTGTGCCAAAAACTCATTTCATAGAATCACAGAATGGTTTGGGTTAGAAGGGACCTTAAATGCCATCTAGTTCCACTCCACCTCCCCCCATCATAGGCAGGGATACCTTCCAGTAGCCCAGTTTCCTCAAAGACCCATCCAACTTATCCTTGGACACCTCCAGGGATGGGACACCCACAATTTCTCAGGGTAACCTGAGTTGGTTGGATTTATTGGTATGGAATTTCAAATGTGACAATATAATTGCTAAAGTCTTATAATATGTCTTTAAAAATCATTAACTGGCCAGTGTTTGCATGAACAACATATAGAATATCCTTCAAATGCCATCAGCTGCCTACAAAACCATTCATTCTATTGCCCCTGTCAGGGCTTGCATATTATGACCACACAAGCACCTAAATAAACTGAAATTGTTGCTAACTATAGCTCGCATATGGTGTATTTGGAATATTGAATTTTGTAGACTCAGAAATAAAATCATTCAGAAATTTGAAAGTTAACAGTTAAGTTTCTTCTAATTAATTCTGGAATTACTATGGTTTCCAAAAGTTTCATTTAGAGAAAGGAAAATGAAAAATTATTGCCAAGAACAGAGTATGAGAAATAAATTCTTCATAGGATACATTAACCTTAAGTAAACTCATAAGAAAAAAAAAGTAAAAACCTCATCACTGGAAACAGTTTGAACCAGTCTAGGCCAAGAATTACACAATGAATTATGGAGAATATTTTTAGCAATGGGCTACATTCACCTCTCACCCCTCTTCTATCTTTTCATAAATTCCTGTTCACAAGGTATATGTGTTTACTTCTGTTGAAATATTTTGCTATTTTTACAAATAAAAGGGAGTTCTACTGCAGCTCTGCACATGCTATTTTTTTTTTTAAATTCAGGATTAAAATTACAGAGCCATATTAATCAATCAGATTTCAAGAATTCTACTATTGTTCTGTAAGACGACTTCACAAGGATTCTGTCTTACATTAATTCCTGCTAAGAGCAGACTGCCTATTAACAATTAGAGGCTCTTAGCTATTTTTCGTTTTCTTTTTAGTTTTAAATTAAAATATTTGTTGCATCATAATTTTGAAGATTTCTAGCAATATTTGGTTTATTCCAAACTGTTTGAATAAAACTAGAGAAAAATTTTTAAAATGAATGTACAATTCAACATGTCTGTCTAATTAAAAAAAAAAAACCTTAAAATCAGCGGCTACAAAGAAAAAGACAGAGAAAGTTAGAAGGAGAAAGGTGGGGGCAGAGAGAGAAACGTAATATTTAAGTATTCTTGACAAATTATGCCCAGAAATAATTGTCATATAAGGAAAAGATGTACTCTAAAATATGAAAGAAAGGATTGAGACATTAATCAGATTTATGAATATTAGACGACTAGAATATTCATAATTTTTTCTCAGAATTACAAGAAGAAGTACCACATTTTCTGAAATGATTTAATGCAACTCCATTTTATGTAGGTGTTCATACCTCGAACTATAATAATGCAAAATGTCTTTGATGACTCTAACTTCTTTTTAATTAAACTTTAAATGCAAAAATGAAATGAAACATCTCTCACCTTTATCAGACTGGCACTTAATATCTAATTCAAGCATCTTTTGTGCCTTGTCTTGAAAAGCTGAATTCCAAGTATTCACCCTTCCCCCATGAAACAAAGATCTTATATAATGGCAATCTCTTCTGGAGGCAAAAGAATTGTATTCTACCCAAATCGAGTTTTGAAAGAGCAGACAATTGTCTTCATTTTGCTAGGAACAGTGTAGGTTCAACATAGTACAATTTTTCACAAAGACTTCTCAGTATAAGACTGCCAGTGAGTGTGTATGCTTAGCCTGAAATAGTAGTTTTTGGTGCCACAAGACTTACTTCATTAAGAAAATTCAGTATCCCAATAGCAAAACCAACCAAACAACAATAACAAAACTGGGCATAAACCTGTCACAAGTTATTCTAACTTTTTCAAGGACAAAATTAAATAGGTTATTTTGACAAATACTGTCCTACTATGTGCTCTCCACTCTAATCCTTTTGAAAATGTTTTTGAGACATAATTTATATGACATGTACATATTTGGGAAGTTTCACACTTGCTGCAAAATGTGTATTTTGGTGTTAAAAGGCCTACAGTATGTTTATGTGAATTTCTGACATATGTAGCATTCTTCAAAAGCATATTAAAAACACAGGGTAATAAAAACACTGAAATGCACAAGGCAATACCAGTCACAAGGCTGCTGCACTCTTTATTAAAGAGTTTTCATTGGTGGCTCATGTTTTCTCTTTCTCTTCAATGAGAAAAGTAAAACTGTGAGAGTAATAGGTCCTGAACTCTTCAGTCAATTGCACAGTGACTTCTGAAATGTGAAGCTCTGAGGAGAGACACTACCATCCTTCCCCATAAGCAAAGGAATGCAGATCTCCCTGTATAAATGCCTAATCTGTGCACTGTTTTCTCTTAGTAAGTACCATATTTGTTACCAAAATAAATTATTTCTGATTTATTGCTGAAGCTGTCATACTAAGGTATTGTAGATTATTTCAGTTGTTTGTACTACTGGATTAATGAAAACAATCATTTCTTAAATTTTTACAAGAGTTTTTTCTGGAAGGCACAAGGCACAATAGATGACAGAAGACTGGACTGTGGGGATTTAACACAGTGCAAGAATTAGAAATCACAAAGCCCAGCCAAGGTTCTTCTCATCTCACTGATGATTGCACCAAGTGGGAAGACTGAAGAAGCTAAAAAGGTCACTAGAAAGCAACATATTTTTAAGTGATCCTGGTAAAAAAAGTAGACCTGAATGACATTCAAAAGATGAGGTGAGACCAGACCCTGGTCAGATTTTTTTACATGAAATAAAAGATTGAAGCATTTCAGGAACAAACTTGCCTCTTTGTCAGCAGGGAAAGCAGCTCAATAGAAGCCTTCAGCTCCTCTACCAGTGCAGACACGGGATAAATATTTAAAGTCAGATGTCTCTCTGTAAGAAAGATGCTACCAAGAAAAAGTGTGGAAGCTGAACCCAAAATTTTCTCCTACTGAAGAGGGAATCAAGGAGATTTTCTGGACAAAATTCAAATTGATGGGTTTTTTTTGCAGTGGTTTCAGTTTTCTGAGCCTCATTTTAGTTTTCACTGGAGAAACATGAAATTTAAGGAAATTAGCATGACCTCAAAAGAGAATAAGGAAAGTTGTCAAATGGTACTATGAAAAAAGGAATTGTAATATTTTGAGAAGATGCAAGATTAAAATGTAGGAAGAGGTGCCAAATATCACACCACATAAAGAGCTCAAGCTTAAATTACAATAGCTCTATCACTGAGTCAATAAATAAACATAATTAAATTCATGACACATTATTGCATTGCTCTGCAGTGACGTTATTCATTTAAAATAATTCTCAACTTGTCAAATGCCAGTGAGCGGTACAGTTAGATTGGTGCCTTAAGAGGCATTTATAAAGGGCTTACAAGAGAGCTTCATACAACTTATATCAAAGTGAAGAAGGAAGTATGGGAAGACAGAACAGTAACTACACCTGAACCTGCTAGTACAGTTGCATCCAATATATTTACATTGCTCACCAATGATATGTACTTGCTGAAGCTCCTCTGTCAATAAAAACCACATTAAGAACCTTTTGAAAGAGCTTCCCTGTCAATTAGGCTCTAGATACATTCTATTGCTCCAGTTTTCGTGTCAATTTAATATACTGGATCATATTAAGAGTACTGGCTTGTCAATAAGGAAAATCTGAATCCTATTAATAGAGTTATAGTGCCAATATAATCGGATTCCCATTTATCAAGCTTCCCAGTATTTGGGAAAGCTGTGAAAAGGGATTATAAGGTTGGGTTACATACATCTGTCTCTATATTACATAAATATTTCAGGAATTGTATCCTGTTGTGTAAAGAAATACATGTAATCACTTTTTTCCATTACAAAAACTTCAGATGACAGAATAGTATAATTGTTTGCCATTGCTGAGAAAATATTAAATCATCCTCATTTATCATGTTGTTTCCTGCTTTCGCTAAATAAAACTGCTATTTTGTAAGACAGTCTACTTGTGTGCCACACATATAGAACTGCTAAGAGATGCATGCACTTCACCCAACCCGCACAAGATAATATCTGCTTCAGAAAGTAAAAGGAAAGAGATAAATCACATTTTAGATACAAAATATGAAGCACTCCTTGTACTGTGCTGTATAATCTTGGTGGAAATGAAACATGTAAGTATAATTCTAGTGTAACAGAACCTCTGGAAATAATTAATAAGAGGTATTAGTTCATGCATTAAAAAATAGTAGAAGTTCAGCAAATCTTCTATTTAATAGAAGCCTTCATGAAGTTGAACATTAGTTGCTTTTAACCATATTCAATATTAAATAACTACTTTGACTGGATTAGCAGAATATACAACATACCATTAAACCTGATTATATTAAAAAAAAAAGAAAAAGAAAAAAGTAATTGCATTAAAATATACTGGGTATTCTCTTATCAAATTAACTCTCTAGGTCTAACTTGAAAATATGGATTTAAAAAACACGGTTCAAAATGACAGTTAAAGGTCAATGAATCAAGCTGCCCATTATATTTTCTGGTAGCAGATGGGTGCAATGAAACCTAATGATTGAATTTGAAACGCTTTAATGCTCCTTTTATCTATGGCTCCCACCATGTTGCGTCTACCTTAGTATTCCTAACAGATACTATGTTTACTGCATAACAGACTCAATGGCAATTGGCTCACTAGAATGAAATCTGCAATTACCGCAATATCCAGTTTATTCTAATACCATACCATGAACTCAAAATAATACATTTAGGAGTATGTCTTTGATAGCATTTGTGGGTGGGGTTTTTTTTTAATTTTTCATGTAAAATATGAAGTATAGAAATTAGAGGAAAAATTAAATTAAAATTAAAAGAAAAGTTTAAAAAATAGTGCCTTGAAATTTAAGGATATGATCAAAGTATTTGTTATCATTTCAAAAAAGTTTAGAACCCTTTTTTTCTGCATGGAAATAACCTTTTGTTTCTTTTCTTTTTCTTTCTTTCTTTCTTTCTTTCTTTCCTTCTTTCCTTCTTTCCTTCTTTCCTTCCTTCTTTCACACACATTCTACAGTGCAATTTTGTTCTCCAGGCACTTTCTTTTTTTAAATTTTGAGACATATCTGAAAGCTCTTACTCAGCAGGAATTCCCAGTGAAGCCAGTAAGTGTAGTAAAATTTCTCCTATTCTTACCCACTGCTAATTTCCTGTTTCTAAGAGCAACATAACACAAAAGTTTTCTGAACAGATAAAAGCTTATAAACACTGCAGTACTGGATGGTGGGGAAGAACAAATTATGGCCTTTTAACACCATTAGTCTGTTTTGTACTTATCGCATTTAATAAGGAAAAAGCAGAGACACTGGATATTTTAAATCTGTTAACTTTGTGTTAGCATCTATCCAGTATGTTTACCTTTTTCTGTCCAACTCATACTCTCACTAAAGGCAACAATAAAACTCCCACAAGCCGTGACCTGAGGTCCAGTGAAATCAATGGATGTTTTCAAATTGGTTTCAATAGCCCTTGGATCAGTCTGCTTACTTCAACTACAGGCTAAGCGAGTCTCTACATAGTGTGCCACATTCCCACAGATACATATGTTGTATGCTGAAGAAAGTTGCATTTAAACAGATTTGTAATGGCAGCGACTGGGAAAGGTGATTAGGCAGCAAACACTGTATGTGGCACAAAATTCCAGTTCTGTGTTTCTTCCCTACAGAGTGAAAGAAATTAGCAACAAAGATGGAGCAGGACTTGGTTCTGAAGCCACACTGCCTGCACAGAAAACACACACAAAGAGGAACACTGAAGCTTTCTTCCTAGGTGACGATCAAAAAAAAAAGGGGTAAATCTAGATCACCTCCTTTCCTTTAAAGCTGCCACCTTATTCTCTTTCTCTTTCTAAAATCCCACTCCAGAAGAGCAATGATTCCTTTAAATTACCTAGGAATTCAAAAGAAATCACAGATGTTAAAACTTACATTATTACTTTCTGCCTAATTTCTTATTTAGGTCATGCAACTATTTATTTCAACTTTTTGTTAAAAATACCCAACAAGTAATTCTATAAACATTTTGTGACAGTATACAAAATCCTACTTTCACATAAATACCTTCGCATAATTATTTCCTCTAAGCACTAGAAAAAGACACACCACTAAATATGCTGCCAAAATAATGGCTGAATTTATGACAGAATAGTAGATCATCAGGCTTTACAGACTCTCACAGCCATGCAAGGAGATTTTCAACTGTAAAATGGTGATGAGTTGATTTATTATTTGTGACATAAGATAAATAATTTAGGCTTGCACAAATTTAGCAAGAGGTTCTGTCCCTAAATATATTTTAAAGCCGTAATGGTCATGTGTCTATGATGAGGTACCTCATAAAATGGGAAGTTTGATCGAATACACCATTACACCATGAGTATAGTAGCAGTGGTCAAGTAGACTTGGATGGAAAAAATAAGGCTTTTCTGCTCTGGGGCTCTGTGCATCCATCCACAACTCTGTCCCTTCAATGTCTTCTGACTAAGAGCAAACAAAACAAAAATTAGTTACCCTTCCTAATAGGATCACATCATCTAGGACAAAACATCCATTTATCTAAGGATTGCCAGAGGTAACCTCTAACTTCATCGATATTTAAAGACTGACTTTGACCTGTAAATTCTTAAAAGACTGGGAAAAAAGATGTTCTGGATTGCCCTCATCATTATAGCTTGCCATGTCAAGACTCTGAAATCAGATTTTGCTGTAAAATTAAGAAGATCCATGTAAGATATGGTCTCTGCAAAGATTCCAGGATTAGATAAAGACATCTTTCTGTTCCAAACCAGTGTTGGTTTGTCAATATCTAGGACACTGCTGCAAGTTTCACCAGAGTTAGTGTGACTGAACATGAATGCTAATATCTGACTGAAGGGTTAGTTGGAACACAGAGATTAAACTATGGACTTCCTTTCTGTCTAATTACCAGGATGCTCACCCAGCATGTGAGAACTTCTTTTGAAAGTGGAATGCATTGAACATCAACTGAAGGACATATGCTCATACATATATATATATAAATTTTATTTATGATTTCTCAAATAAAGTAGTTAATGCAATCTTCTCTAAATAATGTCCACACCACAGAAGTCCCCAAGCTGACATTCAAAAGTGTGTGTAGTGTGGAAGCCTCTTTCAAAACAGGAAAAAAAATGAAAACACTACAGGTCCAGTGCAACAAATTTCAAACAAAAGTTCATCAAAAAAGAAAAAAAAAAAACCAAATTAAGATTGTTCGTACTGCTCTTGCTGAATAGTCAAACCAGATCATGTGTAACACAGACTAATGCTGCTCCCTGCAGGTGGATCATGAGCCCACATAAAGCCACACCAACTTCCAACTTCACCGGAATTCAACATGGAGTTAGGTGCTTAGCTGCTGAGAGTGATCTCCAGGAGCACAGCCTTCACATGCAATTCTTTTACATGAATGCCCTCAAAACTTGTTTTCAGGAAGAAAAACCATTAGAAGATGAATTAAATTATTTCCATGGGAAATTGTTAATTTACATAATTTCAGGGCCATCTTAGTTTACTGGTGTTTCATGGCATTGTGCTAATGGGAATAAAACAAAAGCTATAAAATACTAAGGGACTACCATAGTTTTCAGTTCACATGTAACTTTATTAATGTCTTGATAAATTCCTAAGAATGATTAAACTTGGGTTTGTTTGGGTTAAATCTTTTGAGGCATAAAGCAATAGAATGTAAAATACCCTTTTAAAATATGCTACGATCAGCAGCAAACTCATTCAGTTTCCATGAAAATAGAATTAGTATCTTGCTTCTAGGATGCTATGTATCACTCTTCAGCAGAGAGACTTTACAAGGCAGTGGTACAGCATCCTATTCCTAAAGGTTTATAGTAACATTGCTGCTTTCACCTTAACCACAGGACGATAAACAGCACGAATATGATGATAATCCAAGCTACCAGTAACCTTAGAAATGTGCGAGGAATAGACTGGCAGGAATTAATCTGCCATTTTCATACATCTGCCCAAGGGAAGTATTGTAATTGCAAAAATTTACTCTTAGACTGCTGAGACTCATAGTAATTATGTTTCTTTTTTAATAGAAATAGCCACAGGTAGTAACAAATTGGGTTTTGAGATGGGGAACTGGGCATGCATTCTAACCCAAATTACTATGTAATGGTCTTTATTATAAAACACCATAGAAAACCCAAAACTTAAATCAGAACAAAAACTTCCCCTTCAATAAAATCTTCTCCCATGGCCATTCAACAGGTATGCCTATTTCTTCATTCTCAGGTATTAGCAAGACCAGTATGACTGCAAGTAATTTATCTAAATATCCTTGCCAGTGCTAACCAAAATTTCTGGAGCTTACATTTCCTTAATAGAAACAGCTTCCTCTTGCTTTACAAGTAGGTCAAAATCTGGAAATCTAGGTACTCATTCCAAACGTTTCTTTGTCAGTATCGGGGCATGAAGAAAAGAGTATGTGTAGTCTACATATATTTTAAATGAACTGAAATTAAAGTTTTCTTCAAATTTCTGGAAGCCTGTTTGAAATGAGTACAGGAAGTGCTTAAACTGAGTTATTTCATGCTTGAAGGAATTATTATTTTGTTACTATCACATTGTTGCAATAATGACAGGTATACTTTTGGGAAAGATCATGGTGTATATGGTGGCCAATGAATAAATAATAAAATAAATTTATATAGTTATTTCTGCCCCTTGCAATACCATAGCCCTGAAAAGAATTCTCATGTGGTTTAAGTAGACAAAATACATTTACAGATTTAGAAAAAATGAAGACTATGTATTGAAAGAAATAACATAAAACATCTTGTTTTCACCTCCTTTTCACCCAATAGCTACACAGCTGACTGATATATTTCTTGCCTTGGAGCTACGAGATGCAAATTATCGTGTGCTTTTTAATAACTAACGCAGTCCATGGAATCAGTTAAGTGCTGTTTCTTTTCACATGTTGAATGACTTATACATCCTTTTAATCATCACTCTCAATCCTGAAGTTTGATAGCAGAATTCCATCACGAAGTGGAAAATGAGGTCCTTCCTTACCTATACTCTTGCCTCAGGAAAAAAATGACAACATCATTTGTCTCTAAACTTAATGCTTTCTAGTTTGCAGCAGAAGGTGTAGGTTGACAGCATCTTCCAAAACACTGCTACACAGCTATGTACAGATCATACACAATATAAAATAGAATTAGAGGCACATTGCTCATTAATAATGCCTTTTATCCATCTAGAGGGTTCTTTTGATTCCATTCTGCTCTCTTTTCTTTGTATATCCACATATGCATTCTCACACACAGTTATATTATCTGGCTTATAGCCTAGAAATTTGAATAGTTTCCAAGGCTTCGTGATTGTCATTTTAAAAAGGCTTTTAATTTCATTATTTCCCAGGCACTCTAAATTCCACTATATTCTTATTGTCATTTGATCCACTGAAATGATGAAGAGATCACACAAGAACACACTTGGTACTTTACAGCTGTGGCTGGGTAATCTCGCACATGATCATCAAAGCAGGAATGTTTTTATGATCTTCAAATCTGCATATCAAATTACACAAGTCTATGCATCAGGACTATCTCAACAGAATACAAGAAAATGTAGTTTGAGGCTAAGTGAAATGAACAGCTTTTGCAGCTTTGCACTGTTCTTAAAGCAAAGGAGAGCAAAGGAGAGAAGCAACAGGGATCAGTTCAGGTAACACAGACTAACAGATCCCAGACTGAATTCTGCACATGCTTATGCACATCAGCAACCCCACCCCTGTAAATGATCTATTTAATTCTATGGTTCTATTGACCTAAATTAAAATGATCACTGAATAAATGTTTTAAGGATCATGCCCTGAAAGCAATAATATTAATTTAACTATACATATATATGTATATTTCCATAGGCCTCAAAACTACTTATGCACTGATTAAGGACATGCTTTTCTCTAGATTTGCACAAAAAAGAGTATTTTTGACTCTGCTGGTAGTAGCTCAAGTGCTGAATCTGAGGTACATTGTTAAAACAATGTTCTTTTCTTTGTTACTTTTAAAATTTTATAGAATTTAAATATTTTCATCAAGAATTGATGAACATTTGTTTAGCCCACTTCAGCTTACCTTTTTTTTTTTCAAACTGACTTGTAGCTAAACAATCATAAGTGGTTGCTTAGCAATCAGTAAAGAGCGAGACAGAAATATAGTAAGTAAAGAAACTGACTGACATGTTCTGTGTTTGAATCATGGTATTCAGTAAAAACAACAGAATAACACCAAGAGAAGTTTAAAACAAAATTCTCTTAATAAAAGAATACATAAAACTGTCTTTAGGAACAAATTATGCATTTAAAAGCTACAAATTGTGATTCATGTCTGTCTCTATAAAAAAATTCCTGTAGCTATTATTAAAAATACATTAAAATCCTTCATATGTTCATGAAACCATTATTTACCTTTTGTTTTAATTCAATTGTCAACTGTGTTTCCAATGATTTTAAAAACAGTATATATCTACAAAGCAAGCAAGAGTTTACAGCTTTGAAGACTTGAAATTGATTTTTAATGCACCAGCTTTCAAATACTACAAAGGCTGCTCTCTGCTGATAAAGACAGTAAACAAGAAATTGTCCTTTAAATGTTCCCTTTAATGTTTTTCTTTAATTAAAAATCAATCAAAAAACATTGCCACATAAAAAAATTTAAAATTAAGACATTAAAAAATGGTTTATGTTTATGACACACGATGCATTCAAATTAGAATGAAAACTTATGATGTTACTTTTGTTTACTTGTGTTAGTTTAGATTTTTTTTGCACTGTAAACATTGTTAATCAAAAAATAAAAACATGTAAAAGTAGTTTATCATTAAACTCAGCTATTTTTATAGGGTGGAAAAGTTGAAAATATGATGAAATTAAACTAGAAATTATAAAAGTACTAAAGTAAGATGCTTTTTTAATACCTTTAGATTATTTTAATATATTCCTTTCCTCTAATCAGACCAAAGCTTATTTATGTAGATTAGTTACATCTAGAGTCTCATTTATCTAACCTGTATTTATTCCTTGATCACAAAGCTTGTTAACATAAATGGTCTTTTATTGTTATGATTCGTTTTCCCATAATCATGCGATTTAACTGCCTGAATTTTTTTTTAAATAAATATATGCACACGCACCAATCATATTCAACAGTGTTATGCTGGATGCTCAATGAAGTGTAAGATCCATTTCAATACAATAAAACTGCCTGGAAGAGTTCCAGGGCAAGGACTGCAGATAGGAGCAATCACCGTGTCACTGGAACCAGTGCAGGCAATACACACACGTCGCACGTACAGCAGGAGACGGCCTGAACCGCTCTCTGAAACGAATTCTGCGTGGCTATCGCTGCAGGAACCTGCACTGCATCGAGTAGAGGTCCCACCCACACAGATGAAATTATGTGCTTGCATCTCCTAACAAGACTTTTTCCCTTCCCTTTGGAGTCCTCACTTGGCATGCCATGGAGGCTGCAACACAAAGCCACCCAGCAGGGAACAGGATGAGATTGGGAACTTTTCTGTTACGGGTTAAAGTACTTTATGATCCTGAGAAACTCTGATCTGATACATATGCCACAAAGCCAGTAGGAACGTCCATGTCTAAAATAAAATACTGTTAAGTTGAAGGATTTAACATACCTAGATTGCTTATAGCTTATTAAATTGAAAATGGAGCAGTACGGGACTGATTGTCTTGAGCGTTGGAAAAGGAGATATCTCCTCACTGCACCAAAGTGACATATAAACTGTTCTTTATGCTGTCCCTCTACACAAATAACACTAATAATTGGCTGAAACTAAGCAGTTATATCTTTATATGTAAAAGGACTCCTCAATTTTGAGGACACATCTCCCAACAAAAAAAAAAAAAAAAAAAAAAAAGCAAAAAAAAAAAGCGATCTCATCTCAAGCGAGCGAGATGAATTGATCTGCTATCCTTTCTGTACAGGTGATACCGCTACCTACTGGAAGCAAACCAGCAGGAGAAAGGTCTTGTATGACGTTATTAAGCAGGAATTGTATCAGAAGCCTTTGGGATTTAGCTGGAAAATATATGACTGCTCAAGAAGGTTATTTAAAGCACTGTCTAATATCATAATTAACAGGGACATTCAGAAGAATTTCCTTGTTCTTGAATGTAGTACTAAATACTGAGCATTTTATCTAAAATACTTAATAATTTACTTTTTTATTTCTCATAGGATTAAGAGTAACTAATCCAGAAACTTCTTCTGTTAAAAAAAAATATCTACAGCAGACTGAAAAACAAAAGTTGCACTATGACAAATATATTAGTAGGGCTTAGAATACACCCTGGCTAAGACTTATGGCAGGCTCTGCAATACTCTGTTTCATCTCATCAACAAAAGCAGCAACTTGTTAATATCCTTGATGCCCCTTTAAAAACATAACAAATAAAACACTTAAAATCAAGGAATGTTTTTACCAGATCATTTTGCCACATTCTTCCTGGTACCTTTTTCTATTTCTTTTCTTTTTCCTTTTTTTTTCTATTAAGACAAGAGCCTGAAGTCCCCTGAGAATTTTACCTGTTTCCTGTGTTTTTGAACCCTTTAGCATTAATTTTACCACTTCTCTTACAGCTGAAGTAGCCATACAATTGAAAGTATAAAGTTCTCAGGCTATCTGTTGCAAAATTTGTCCCAACGGCGCTACACTGACCTTTTGGCACCAAAGGATTGCTTCTATATTTTAGAGAGAAAAACAGAGTTGTGTTTCTGTTCCGATCAACAAATCATTGTTTAAGTTCTCATCACAGAATTTTTTTACCTATTGAAAAAATATTAATACTAATGTCAAAATCTCATTTCTTCATATATGCAGGTAATCCTCAGTCTTGAAGAAATATCTTAAGATCTCTGCCATGCAATTTTTTTCTTCAGAAAAAAACTCAATCAACAAAAAACAAACAAACAAAAAAAAACCCCAAGCCACATACATCCACTTGTTGTATGTAGAACGAGTGTCTTGCATAGTGAAACCTAAAACTAATTTGACATTTTGAACTTTCGTAGAAACAACAAAAGAAAGAAAAATCAAGCATGATATTTAGAAACATATATGTAAATATTAGCTGTCATGTTAATGTTTCCAAGGGAGGAAGGTAGTGAAGAAGAAATAAAAATGCTGGGGAAAAAAGAAGAATTTTTTTTTTTTTAAGAAAATCCCAACTGCTTTATATACAGATGTTTTGGCTTTTTTAATTGCATTTTTATCTCATCAGAGAAACCAGGTTGTATCTATGCTTTCTTAATACCAAGTAATATTTGTGAATATTTCACAGAATTATCATACCTAGTGATAGTTTTCCATGTAATAATACTAGCTGAATTTTAACAACAATGCTGTATTATTCATGGATTCAAAAATATGTGAAAACACATAGAAACATATGTTGAGCAATATGTTCAGTGGAATCTTTGATTTCTTCTTTCAACTGCACACATGATTATGCTGGGTTAACCACTGGACTTCATCATTTTAAAGGTATTTTCCAAGCTAAACAATTCCATGATTCTGTGTTACAATTTACATCATAGTTAGAAAACCCTCTAAATTCAAGTCTCCTTAATTGTTTGTAAGGATGCTGTAATAAAAAATCACAAAAAGCTCAAACCTCAAAACAAAGAGCCCAGTCATACTATTCTTATCTGCACTCCATAGAGCTCTTAGTCACAATTCACTCTTGAACCAGTGAAATCATTCATGAAGTCAAAATTATGCTATTTGTTGAATTATGAGTAAGAACAGTCCTTTTTATCAATGTGGGTAAGGATAATAGAAATCTGACAAAAGCTGTTGTTAAAAGATAACTCTTCAGAGGATTGATCAGTCATAGAAGTTGCACTGCTAATCACAAATTTGTGTGGATCTTCCCATTTAAGTTTAGATACTGAAAGTGAGCACGAAGATGTGGAAAGCTCAGACAACTGTAAGAGCAGTTGAGAGCTGTGACACAGTCAATCTTGCATAGCTTGCTTCATGTCTTTTTTTTAATAAAACTGCAAATTCTACAGAGATATTATTATTATTATTATTAATTTATTGTTAACAAGAATTTTTCTTTTGGAAACACCATTTTCTTTTTCATAATATCTATATTCCACTTCAGACTCTTAAATTGCTTTTTCCTCTATTATTTTTATTGTTCTGTATTACAGCACTTCATCTTGGAAAGTTCTTTAGATTTCATATGGACCTATATATCAAGAATGATCCCTTTGAAATAATAGTGCTATAAATAAGGAACTTAAGTTCAAGACCAGAACAGATGTATCACAAAAAAGAAGCTAAATTCTGCTTCTTCTGTCTATTTCAGCAGCCAGTGCAGATGCCACAGTGAGTGGTTGCCAGATCTGGTCCTAAAATGTGTTTTGTGTCACTGTACTATACAGTGCATCTTGACAAAAAATTAAATAAAGCTTCAAGGAAGCATAGGAAAGATTTTGTCCTGAAATTCTTACAAAGCCAACTCTGGAATTGACTTCATCAAATGAATAAAACTAACATTGCAGAACAATGTAACACAAAACCAGACTGTACACAAAAGCGCAGACTGTATTTACACTGTGCAGGCTTTCAAAGGAGTTATTTTGCAAGATACCTAGCCTTGTAAAACACTATTGAAGCTATCGTAATGAAACTTAGGCAGGTAGTTCAAAAATTTCATCTGACAATTTAGTGTCCTTAGATACAGCCTTAGAATATGCAGCTGTGAAACTTTGGAATATATAGAGTACAAACCTGCAAACTTGCAAATGTTTAGAACTGCTCCAGTATCCTCTCGGTGCAAAATGTTACCTTTTACTAATTCTAGTGAGAAGAGAAAATAATACTCCTCATTTGAAGTAGAAGATATTAAAAAAAAAAAAAATTATACCTCTGTTTTCAGAGAGGAACTTACATCACTGAGAATGAGTGCAACTTCTGCGAGGAAAGCTGCTTCTCCTTATATGCACCAGCTGCAGATTTCTTTTTGCAATCTTGAAATTTCTGAGCAGAGGTTTCTCAGAGTCAAGTATGAAATAGCATATTTAAAGACAGAGCAGCACTAATATGGTTCATTTTTTTATTTCCCCCGAAGACTCTATCTTCGTAGGTATTACTAGACACCTGGTGATGAAGCTGCACTGGGACTTGACATTAATCTATTGACACATCATAAACATCAGGTGCCAGAAGTACTAAGAATGATCTGTACTTTATCTTAAAATGCTGCAGGAGTGCCTAGTACAGCAACTATAGCGATTCCCAGCTTGAGAGCTTCTTTCAGCACAGTCATTTATTTTTAGCTGTTTAGCAAAAGCTGTGACCACCAGTTTCTTTATTCACACCCACCTTATTCCTGATATATTGACAAAACTCTGCAAGTTGCACCACAAGTATAGCAGTAAATAATCTCTAGGATGATCAGCAGTACTTGCATAGGCAGATAGTTTTCTACTCTACTGTTTATATCACTTTGAGGAAACTATTTCCAGAACCTACTTGTGTAAAGAAACTATTTGTTTTCCTTTATACATTCACTCTTACCTACTAGAAACCTGCAGGAAGAAGTTGTGACTTGTTCACCCAGGGAAAGGCAAACTGACTAACTCAGAATTTTGGTAAGAGGGATATGATCATACAAATATCTGTGTATGTTCATACATGATATTTCTTTTTCTGATGTCTTCACTTCAAAATAAAGCCAAATTCTGTTTCTCTTAGTCAGGTGAATAGCTCACCAGAATGAGATCAATAGAATTTTCACAGTAGTCTTTAGGGTCTAGAGTGAACAGAAATCGTCTTTCAGCCATGTAGTTTCCATTTTCTCCTTCTTTTCTTCTCCCCAATAAAAATTAATAGTTTGGATCTTAAGTGATTCAAAGGTCACATGGAATTATGACTCTGGCAATGAGAACTGTATAGCACTGCCCTATATTTAAATATTTTTAACAGACTTTTGTTTAAAAGCACTGTTTTTAATGTATGTGTAGAAAATGATTGCTGAAGTTATGAACAACGAAACATGCTAAAGTGTAGATGTGTAATTTCCCAGTATGTTACTAAACACTGCACTTCATAAACATCAGTCTCAGGTGCATGTCAAATCACAAATGGTCAATTTTTAGAGGCCTTAAGCACTTGCAAGTCTCTTGCACCAATAAAAGCTGAAGGTACACAGCTTCCTTGTCTGTCCTTCCAAAATGTTATACATACATGTATGTATGCATGTTTAAATGATTTAATTTTTATGGTACTGGAGAAGCTGGTTGATTCATATATGAGTAATCCATGCACTGCTGGCACAGGGGTGGATACTACAAAGTAATGAGCAAACACACAAGTTGTTGAATTGTGTGATTAGTGTGTAACAGAAGTCACTTAAAGAGAGGCAAGATTACACCACTCTTACACATATCAGGAAGTATTTCATTCAAGTGCTGGTTATTTTGGATCAGTCTGAAACCCCTAATCACTAAGTAACACTTTACTCCACAGGTATTTGTTGGTATAAATTGGGCTATCTGAAGAGTTAAATACTATTCATGAGAACTAAGGGAACCATAAAGCCCATTGACTTCACTAGGTCTTACTAGTAAGCAAAGCAAAAAAAAGAAAAAAATTATTATGCACTCCTAATAAGAGTGAGAAAATTTGGATCTTGCTGAGAAAGAAATTATTTATTTGCTTTTAAATATTTATAGAATCAATTGGATGTCCTAAGTAATAATATAATATTTAGCATGTTTATACATCTCCATAGATATATAAGTATGTACATATAAAGTTTTAATAACAGGTTCCTGTTAGATAATTCTGCCTTCAAATGGTTGTTGAGAGAATGAGAGCGAAGAAACTCAGTTCCATTGTATGATTGACATAGTATGAGATTATAATGTTTCAATAATGTATCTGTAAAAACTAAAGGGAATATTCGTCAGAGAACCCCTACACAATTGTTTACCTTTCCCTTACTGACGTACAGAAGAAAACTGCTTATCTGGATTGAGAAACTAAAAGAAATGATAAAGCAGCTGGATTCTGTTTCTTTTTTTTTTTTCCATTGGCTACACCTTTGATTCCTAACTGTGCAATTTACATATGCAGACAGAGGTTTCTTGGAGTGATTAAGGATATTGTAGATCCAGAGAGAGGGCTGGTCCCTTACTATGTCTCCTTAAGTCTGCAGTTTAAATTTTACATGAGGCAGAAGTACAGGACCAGACACAAAGTAGTGCCTACATTCTAAATGCAAATTTTATATAAAATTTACTCCAGGGAGGTGGAGATGGAGAATACAAAATGTATTTTAGTAATGCAAAAGTACAGTGAAGAGGATCAATTTTCCCCTCTAGCTACTTTAAAACTAAGCCTTTTCTATTTGGAAACCAACTGCACCTTTTCATACTGTGTATGTTTTGTCAATATGACTACGAAATATAGTATCAGTAAGTATGTTTGAACAGGTTGCTCACTAGGTAAAACTGAATGTTTTCTAATCTACTGACTGGATCATCCAAACGTTCAAAACACTCTATGTAGATATTGAGGCAAAGCAAAACCAATATTAGATATACTGGTATGTGTTATGAGGAGCTATAGTTAACATTTTCCACAATTGTCATAATGAAAACTCTTATAGAAACCACAGCACACTCTTTTAAGGGAGGAAATTCCTCTTTTAGCTTTATATAGGTCTCAGGAAAAAAAAAAATCATGATTGATCGTATACACTGTAAAAAAGAAGGAATCATATTTTCCATAGGGATTGTACACTACAATCGAAACTTTACTATTCAGTAGCATCAATACATTAATTAATTGCTTTATATAGACATTACATGGTTGTAGGAAAGTATAATTTTCTGTCTTTTAGTAACTATTACACTTGTCAGTAGGAAAAAACGTGGAGTTTTTTTAGCTTTCTGACAACTCCATTTTACAGTAAAAAAAAGTTGACATTACTTAAACAAGTGTCATGGAAAGTTATTTGTTTTTTTAAGCATGAATAATAAATCAAATTATCTCTGGTTGTGCCCTAACCTAAACTCTTTTCTAAAGTGTCACTTTTTGTTAAAATCAATTTCAGATTTTAAGTATTGCTCCACTCACCTAATTGATAGCAACACAAATTCTTGATAGGCATAACATGAAATTGTTTCTGTGACAAAATTCAATAGTTGCTTGAGGATTAGTTTACAACGACCTTGTACAGGCAGCCTTTTTTTTCCTTCTTTTTCCTTTTCTTTTTTTTCCCCCAGTTATAAATGTTCAATTTGCAGGTCATCAGTTACTTGAATTTTGGTTCTTTAAACTACCAATTACCGATGGCCATTTCTATTCAGTTTAAAATATTAGATATAGCTGGCAACTAGAACATTTGATATTCACAGATCACAGGGTATGATAACTCCAAGGTATTATGAATCTTCTTTAGGTACATCAAGTGACTACAGTGCAACTTCTTTCCCACTAGCTGCATACACAAAATGAGTCTGTGTCACTTCTGATACACTCAGCTCGTTCCCCTATGACTCAGAACAGCATATTAGGAGAACCACAGGATAAAACAGATATGACATTTCAAATATATTTAACAGTCATTATCCAGAGCCTGCTTTCAATCCGAACGTTAAAAATCACTTTGGAACATACCTGTAGTGTTTGAACATTAAGCTGCATTAATCATGAGGTAATACTTTAAATTAAATCAACTGGAGCCAAATTCTGCCCTCATCTTCACTCTGCAAGTTCACTGCTCTGCAACAAATCTTCTGAGTTTAGACTTTAAACTACTTGCTAAAAATTAAGTCATTCTTTCATTAGCACCCTATATCCAATAGTCCAAATTCTGCCATTTCTCACATTCACAAAAGTCGGTAGAGGACAGTGTGGATATAACTGGCAGCAGAATGCAGCCCAGCTATAGTTCCTAAATGAGTTTTGGTAGAAGACAGAGCGTGTAAGTCTTTTGCTATAAAGCAATCATCAATGTTGACTCAGGCTACTGGAAATCTGACTAGTTGTTCTGCTGGTTTATGATAGGATGTGAGTTTGGTTAACATTTGGGGGTAGAAGGGAATTACCACATATATTTTCTTTCTATTTGACTAAGCAGGATTTTCAGCACTGAAGGTTTAGTTGTTTTTGGGAAGAGGAGGAGGCAATGGGGCCCCAATGATACTCTCAAAAAATATATTTATGGATATATATTCTAAAGAAGGAGATTAAAAAAATTTAAAATGTAAGTCTTGGAAAGATATCTCATGTTTATATACAGGATTGGAGGGTTATAATACACTGTTGCAATAGATGTCCTCAGTGTGCAGTTTCTTCCCTGTCCTATTAGTTACTGCAGGTGATATGACCACTTTAGAAATGCCCTCCCTCTTCTCCATCCCAAACCAAAGAAAAGTGAAACCTGTGGAAGTGCCCATCTCTCTCTGACAGTCTTCTGGGAAAATGCCCCAGCTTGCCTCAAATATACTAAATGCCTGCCCACACTCTCACGTGCACCTCTTTGGCACTGCTGTAACTCTGTGTTTCAGTGGGCATTTTCTTTTGAATCACATGGAAAACATCAATGTGACAGCAGAACCAGACCCACCAGATGTGGTCTGGTTCCACTTTCATTAAGTCCACCTCTCTTTAGTGACTTGTGTTGGTCCCTTCAGTGGTGCCTTATAGCAGATTTCACTGCAGACAAAAGGGAAAGTTAAACCAGTGTCTAAAGTGAGGTCCAGGGTATTCTAAAAGTCTCCTACCTGAATTATGGACATCCGGCTCGGGGGAGCCTCGCTGGCGTTAGTCCCTTGCCCTGTGAAGCTGGTGTGGCAGCCCACATGTCCCTGGGGTACAGTCAGGTTGTTGGAGGCGGGCTTCAGGTACATCACCTCAGACCTGGGAGAGCTGAGGGGCAGGCGGGTCTGGTAGTCAAAGTACATGGGTGAGGTGGCCAGGGATGGGCTGCTCACCACGTTCATGACATTGAGGGGACCCCGGCTGTCCTCGCCCTCACTGGGCACCAGCATAATGTCATTCTTGCTGATCTTCTTCTTCTTGCCCTTGCCCCCTCCACTGCTACTGCCTCCTCCTCCCCCGCCACTGCCTCCCCCTCCTCCCAGCTGAGGGTGGCTATACTCGGCAATGCGACAATTATAGGTGCGGATCTCCTTGTTCTCTCGCTTGCACTTCACAGCAATAGTGATCATGGCAGCCAGCAAGATGATGGAGACAGTGCTCAGCGTCACGATCAGCGGCAGCGACAAGTCCCAGTGTGGTCGCCGATGCTGCTCGCCATTCACCTGCGGCTCGCCAGCCTCGGGCAGGGGCCCTGCCAAGGCCCTGACTATGAGCTTGGCCACTGCAGAGAGGCTGGGCTTGCCATGGTCACTCACTTTTACCACCAGTTCAGCCACAGGGCTGAGCTCCTCCCAGTAGGGATGCAAGGTGCGTATCTCACCGCTAGTGGGGTCCATCTCAAAGAGATGCTCCTCATTGCCTTCCACAATCTCATACGTGAGGCGCCCACTCTCCCCAAAGTCACTGTCCAGAGCACGGACGGTGCCCACGGGGTAGCCCACCCCAGCATTGCGTGGCACCTGCAGCTCAGCAGTGTCATTGATGAGGGCAGGCAGGACAATGAGGGGCGCGTTATCATTGACATCGAGCACGGTGACGCGCACTGTGGCGTTGCTTTCACGGTGGGGTGAACCCGAGTCTTTGGCCAGCACGCGGAACTCAAAGTGCTTTGTCTGCTCGTAGTTGAAGCTCCTCAGGGCATAGATAGCACCATTTGTGGGGTTGACAGAGACATAGGTGTAGATGGAGACATCTCCCACATGCCCAGGCAGAATGGAGTAAGACACGGTCCCATTTTGGCCCAGGTCAGGGTCCTGGGCTAAGACTGAGCCCAGGTACTCTCCAGGGATGTTGTTCTCAGGCACCTGTAACACATAAAGGTTCTTGCTGAAGCGGGGTGGGTTGTCGTTCTCGTCAAGGATCCGGACAGAAAATGACTTGGTGGAGTTAAGTGGGGGATTGCCCCCATCACGTGCCACGATGGTCACATTGTACTCATCCTGTGCCTCACGGTCTAGGGGTCGGTCAGTGACCACAGTGTAGAAGTTGTCATAGTTCTCCTCCAGGGTGAAAGGAACAGCACCGGGCCCGCCACCACCGCCCAGCACCCGACACTGGAGCTGCCCATTCTTGCCTGAGTCACGGTCAGTGACCCGCACCAGGGCAATGACAGTGCCTGGCGGGGCAGCCTCACTCAGAGCTCCCTGGCGAACGGAGACAAAGCCAATGGTGGGAGCATTGTCATTGCGGTCGATGAGACGGACAGTGACCTTGCAGTGAGCAGGGATGGGATTGGGCCCCAAGTCTCGAGCCTGGACATCAATCTCAATGAGACCGCTCTCCTCATAGTCCAGGTTGCCCTTGACACGGATGAGGCCGCTCTGTGGGTCAATGCTAAACAGGTCACGGACACGCTCAGGTGCATAGCCACTGAAGGAGTAGAGCACCTCTCCATTGGTACCCTCATCAGCATCAGTGGCATTGAGGTCGATGACAGCAGTGCCGAGTGGTGCGTTCTCTGGCAGCTCTACCACATAGGAGGCTGCCTCAAAGATGGGACTATTGTCATTGGAGTCAATGAGGCGCACATTGATCTGCACCGTGCCTGAGCGTGGTGGGTCGCCGCCGTCCAGTGCCGTCAGCACCAGGGTGTGGTGACTCTGCTCCTCACGGTCTAAGGGCTTCTGGATGACCAGCTCCGGAAACTTTGTGCCATCACCACGGGACTTCACATCCAGGGAGAACAGGCCGTAGTCATCACGAGTGAGCAGGTAGGTGCGCAGACCATTGTCCCCAGCATCTGGGTCATGGGCGCTGGTGAGGGGAAAGCGGGTGCCTGGTGCAGCATTTTCCGAGATGTCCATGTCCACTTGGTCAGAGGGGAAAGATGGCGCGTTGTCATTCAGATCCTGAATCTCTACTTTGATCATGCAGATCTCCTGGTCATTGGCGAACACCTCGAGGGACAGCTGGCACTTGGCGCTGCGCCTGCACAGCGCCTCACGGTCAATGCGCTGCTTGGTGTAGAGCAGCCCGCTCTCCCCGTCCACGTCCAGGAGGTGCGGGGCTGAGTTCTCCAGCACCCGGAAGGTGGACTTGGGGCCGCGGCCGCCGCCGGGGCTGCCACCGGGAACGCCACGCTCCGCAGGCAGCATCCCGCCTCCCGCCGCGCCTGCCGCCAGCCGCGCATCGCGCCCGATGTTCCCGATGACCGTGCCCGCTCCCTGCTCCTCCGGCACTGAGTAATTCAGGTTCTTCAGCGACAGGGCAGGAGCCCAGCAGAAGAAGAAGCAACAAATGGAAAGGTACATCCCCGAGCAGGGGTGGGGGTGGAAGCAGCAGCA
Organism: Atrichornis clamosus; assembly: GCA_013400975.1. Lineage (NCBI taxonomy): Eukaryota > Metazoa > Chordata > Aves > Passeriformes > Menuridae > Atrichornis > Atrichornis clamosus. Next base: position 27,188 of record WBMZ01014575.1, read on the forward strand.
GCGGCGACCAGGGCTGTCCCCGTCTTTTCCTCCTGCGCTGGGGTTGTTCTTCCTCCTCTGACGGCTCTCCCTTTCCTTCCTTTTTGATTTTGGGTTTTTTTTTTTTCCTTCTCTTTCCCCACCCCTATATTTCAAGTTCCTGAACCTGTTGCTCTAAAACATCTGCAGAGACACAGGATGAGAGGCAGCAAATAGACCATGTAGCTCAGAGGGAGGGAGCAATCGGGGGGGTCGGGGGGAGGGGACGGAGCAGCTTCGGCAGTGTTTCAGCAAGCGCTTGCAGTGCTTGCAGTCCCCTCGCAGTTACTTCGTCTGTCCAACTTCAGCAGTGGGAGGGTTTCAAAAATCAGAAAATTTGCAAAAGATCTTCTCCTCCGGGCAGATGATGTGTTCCCGATCCTTGATTCCCCGCAGATGTACAAAGAATAATAAAAATAATAACAATAATAAAAAAATCGGCGGCAGTGGTTGTTTTTCTAAAAACGATCAAAAATATTTTTTAAATATGTGTATTTATATATGCATAGGAAAAGAGGGTGGTCACAGGTCTGTAGCAGAGGTAAAAAAGCTTATTTGCTACTCATCGCTTGTGATGCGATTGATGGAGTGGAGGGGTAGGAGAGAGACAGAAGGGAAAAAAAAGTCTCTGCTTGTTGTTGAAGCCCTCTTCGTGTGCAGTGAGCGGCAGTGAAATGTCTGATTGCACCGCGGGGTTGTTGGTTTTCAGGGAGTGTTTTGCTGCATTTAGAGATCTAATCTTGCATTGCTTGTGGCGGAGAACTGCATCTCGCTGCCATCGGTATTTCCCCCTCTCTGTCTCGTACACCCTGGGTCACTGTTTCCTTCCCGAATCAGAGGGAGAGGGAATGAGGATTGCAGGACAAGAGGGGAAAACAAAACACATTTTAAAAAACCAAAACCCCCCAAAAAAGCCCCAGCAAAAACTGGTGTCCGGATTTGTAGCTTCCGTTCTCTCCCTCTACTACCAGCCTCCCACTCGTCCTTTTAGGGGTGAAAAAATTAAGAAACCTACCAGCTGACCTTCATCATTAGCAGTAAATATATATTTTGAGAGAAGCTCAGACCGTGCTCAATCAGCAGCACACTTGGGTTTCTTTAAGACAGGCCAGTAGCCGCCGCCACCACCACATCCTTTCCCTCCGTGTATCTATGCGTGTGTGCGTATGCGTGTCTGAGGAGCTGCACTTTTCTCGATGCAGTTTAATTCCAGTTTGCTTTTCTCACCAGCCGAGAGGAAAGCAACAGGCTGGACGCATAGATTTAAAAAAAAAAAAAAAAAAAAAAGGAAGGGACCCCGAGGGGGAGCGGAGGGGGGGNAAGAGGGGGAGTGTAGGGGGGGCGGGGGGAGAAAGAAAAGCCACCACACACACACGCACACACACACTCTCTCTTTCTTAGTCTCTCGCTAAAAGGGAAACAGTCCCTGTATTCACAGGGCTGCGCTATCAAGTGCCTCTCTTTTCTTTCTATTCAGCGTCTCCTTCCAATGACACTGCCGCCTAGTCCTCTTCATTTAGGGGAGGGGAGAAGAAGAGGAAAAACAATTCTGGCAATGAATAAAGTGGGAGATCTTTTAATGGACTTATTCGCTTATATTAAAACCTATGCAGTTCCGCGATCTGTGTGATGCATTTTTTGCAGTCCTTTCAAAGCTTTAACAGTCTCTCTGGGCATCTTGGTACAGGGGCGAAGAGCGGCAGCAATGCCAGATGCGTTTCCCCTCTCCGATATACACCCTTCCTAGTAGTACGATGTACAGGTAAATACTGGGGAAGGGTAGCAAAATTTTATTTCAGGTTCTTTTAACAACCTGAAACAAATGAATGGGAAAACCAAAAATGCAGGTGTTTCAATCTGCTTGGATGAGTCAGATCCAGCGGAACAAATCACATTCACTATCGCCTCATGTTCCTCCCTTCACAGGCATTAGTTGCAGCTTCTTGCTAACGCTTCTCTGACTCACTCTATAGACAGGAAAAAAATTAATCAGATTTATATTTTGGAGAGGGGGGAGGGAAGAAAGAAGAAAAAAAAAGAAATAAAGGAGAAGGTGGGGGTGTCGGATCCAGCTACACTTTTACTATACCTCTTTCTCCGGGAGACTGAGGATCAGGAAAACAAGGCTGTTATCCACTCACTGGCACAGAGGCGCGTCTGTCTCCTGCTTTGCTGAGTGTTTTTAACCACCTTTCCTCAGTGTTATGTGTGAAATAAATCAGAGATCTTTCACATTAAAAGAAAAAAAAGCAATAAAAACATAGGTTTCCAATACATAGCTCACAGATCTAGTTCCGAGTCTCAGTTCTGCACTGTTTTTTTCTCCTTTATTTGAGTCCGGACCCAAAGTACACAGTTAATTCTGCAACGTGTGGCAGGGAGGCTTTCAAATGCAAAAGAAGAAAAAACAAATATTCTTCTCTGCCTCATTGATGGGTGGCCCCTTGCAAACAGACGGTCGCCAGTCTTAGCCAGGCAGCACGCGGAGCGAACGCCGATCCCCGATAAACCAGATCCATTTCACCAGCCGCCCGTAGGTAAGTGGAGAATTCAGTGAAAATTCAACAGTTGGAGCCGCGCTCTGCCTCGCTCGCTCGCGCTCGCTCGCTCGCTCTCTCTCTCTCTCGCTCGCTCGCTCGCTCTCTCTCTCCCTCTCCCCCCCTCCTCTCCGCCTCGCCTCCCTCACTGCAGCACTCGCGGGGCCGCCGCGCCGCGCCGCGCTCGCCCAGCGCCGCTCGCCGACTGCCTCTATTCACCTCACGCCGCGGCTTAAACATTGATACGGATTCCCCGCCAGCCAATCCGCGGCGGCGGCGCCGACCGGCCCCGGCGCAGCCCCGCCAATGGGACGAGGCGGGCGGGCGGGGGGCGGGG